>VWZI01001250.1:183388-211903 GCA_013396835.1 Psilopogon haemacephalus
TTTTTTTGGCAGCTTATTTTGAACCCTGGGATTTCAGTGGTGCACATTCATCATGCACAGTGAAAAGGGAAAAAAAAAAAATAAATCCAACAGGCTGAAAGAAATTTGAGCTCTGCTATGCCTCTAATATGTTTAATGTTATTGTTCCGTTAAATCTCTACCCTTAATGACCCCGGACTTATTAAATAGCATTCTCAGGGCTGAAGAAGTTCTTTGGCGTTCTAATTTTACACATTTTTTTTTTCCCTCCTGTGCTCTCTATAAACATTTTATGTTGAAAAACTCTCCGTGGAAGACACTCCGCGGTCTTTATGCCGAAGAAAGGCTGAAAGTACCTTCGCTCACACTGAGCTCTCTTTGCACTGCCTGTTCCTCAAAAATAGTTTTTGCAGCTGTGTCATTTTTTTCACAGTTTGCAGTTTAGGGCTAGCAGACAATGTACAGCAGAGCCTCCAAGGGAAAAATCAAGGGGAAAGATGACAGATATCATGGGCTTGGCATGGCAAAAATGCTCCCACCGCTTTTTTCTTTCTTTCTGTTTTTCAAGAGAGGAATCCAAACCGTAAAGGGGCAGGGAACACTGACAGGGCTACGCTTTCTTAATGAAGATACCTTTAAAAAAAAACAAAGGTACCAAAAGTGTCACTGTAGTGCCTCATTAGTGATGTCTCCTGCTTATGTAATTGCCAGGAGGCTTTTTTCTCCCTGCTGTGGCAGCGGCATTGACCCTGTTAATGTTGGCACTGGGGAGGCTTTTGTTGTGCTGTCAAGTACCTCTTGATCTTTTAACTCCTGTATGTCAAGTCAGGTTTCTGCCTCAAAGATGAATCAAACCTTTTTTTTTTTCTTTTTTTTTTCTTTTTTTTTCTTTATTTTTTTTTCCCGGGATTGAGGAGTTTTGTATCTGCAAAGGAAATTAAGCGATGGGAGCTTCCCTTTCTCTTCATACTGTGATTTCTTTGTTTTTCTCTACAAGCCCTGTATGGTAATTTTTTTTTTTTTTCCTGCCACCTAGACACTGTGGCATCAGTGTTCTCTTCTCCATCTCTCATCCCATCTTCCCACTAGCACTCCAAAAGATGGAGAGGAAGATGAATCTGCAGCAGCTGACACTTTAGCACACCTGCAGTTCTGCTTGCATGTGCTGCCTCCTGCCCAGTCAGCACACCAGGATGGGTTTTATACCTCCTGCTGAGCACCCTGCGCAGAGCCCAGGCTTCTTTAAATCAAGGTGTGAAGACCTGAGCTACTAATCTTGGAAATATACTCTTCAGTGTATATGCTACTGACCAAAAAGCACTCATGTGTGTGATTACTTACAAAAGAAGCAGCCCTAGATACAACTTACAAAAGTGGTTATGAAAAAGCATCTTTATTTCACTTACCCCAGCATTCAGTGCTGCTGCTGTTTGGCGACAATCAAGACCAGCTGCTATCCCATAATGCTGGAAAAACCTCATCTCACCTTGAGTATTTTAAACTTCTTTGCTTTCTAACTCTGTGCCTGCCTCTTAAATTTGAGATGTTTGTGCAGTGCAGGAAATATAGGCAATCCATCCCCCTCTGCAGTCAGCAGGGACATCCTCAACTAGATCAGGTTGCCCAGAGCCCTATCGAGCCTCACCTTGAATATCTCTAGGAATAGGGCCCCAACCACCTCCCAAGGCACCTGATAAAGAACTTGTTACCTGTGAATCTGACCAGGCTGAGAGTGGAGTCTCCATCACAGGACCTCCTCTCTTCAGCCCTGTGCCCTGGGAGCAAGAAGGGGACCGCTGGCTGTCACACTGAAAAGCAGGGATGGGGAAGACATCCTGACAAATATGCTTATGCTGATATTTTTTTCTTTCTATTTGCTTTTCCTGTGGTGACAGGCAGCTACTTACTAGGCAGAACTGGAAGTAATATTCTGAATTGCTGAAGGAAATTTTCCCAGTTGATCATGCTCTTGTGTGTTTTGTGCTGATCAAAGATTCTCTTCATGTCTTATCTATCTGAAAGCTGTAAAGGATGAATGGAAAAAAAAAAAAAAAAGAGAGAGCTATTCTTCTGTGCTGGTAGACAATGAAATGATGATTGGTGAGATTATGCCTTGGCTTTACTGTCAGCACAATGTCAGTGAGGGCATTGTGGTGTAGAGAGGGTACATTTTGAGATATTAATACAAAATCCAGATTGCTAGAAGGAACAGAAAAGCCTCAAAGAAGAGTAAAATGTCTGCCTTTATTATTATTTTTTGTATTTTAGTGGAGAATGAGAAGAAAATGAGTCTTTTATATTCTTGCATCATATGACCTGCCCTGATTAGTTATCCCTTCACATCTTGTTTGTGTAGTCAGTCAGGAGTGGTATCTCATGCTTTGCTCAGGTAAAATCTCCTTATATATCTCTATCTCCATCTCCATCTCTATCATCTCTATCACCTCTATCATCTCCATCTCTACCTCTATCTCTATCTTCTTCATCATCTCTATCTCTACCTCTATCTCTATCTTCTTCATCATCTCTATCTCTATCTCTATCTCTATCTCTATCTCTATCTCTATCTCTATCTCTATCTCTATCTCTATCTCTATCTCTATCTCTATCTCTATCTCTATCTCTATCTCTATCTCTATCTCTATCTCTCTATCTCTATCATCTCTATATCATCACTGTCTCTACCCACCTATACATCTCATGCATGATATAGCAGGACTTTGGTGCTACACTTAGCAAGGAACCTGTTTTGCACAACATTTTCACCATGCCCTTGATCTGTGTAAAGGAATCAGAGGTTGCTTCATTCTGTCTTCTAGAAACAGTGCTGGTTTTCAGGCGAATGTCTGAAGTAGGCTTTCCAGGCTTTGGATTGGTTGGATTTTTAATGAATTGAAAATAAAGGACTTGTGGTTAGTGACAAGGGGCCTGTGAGCTGAGGAACCTGCAGACAAAAGGTGTTAAGGCTTAATTCCCAAGTCTTGTCTTGGGGATGCTCTTTTGAGGAATAAGAAATGGTTGTTCTGGCCTATCTGTTGCATGTATTCCATCCTAGGAAAGGCACAAAGATCTGCTGCAGCATGTCTTACTGTGATGGTTTTGTCTTGATTGTAGAGTAAGGGGGAAAGGTGAGACAGAAAATCAGCAGAAGAGTAAGGCCAGCACATGGGGACAAGGAGGACAGGCCTGCAGCCATGGGATTGTGAAGGGACATTTTGAAGATCATGTCAGAGCAACATCTGTCAAGAATGGTTTAGGTCTAGCCAATCTTGCCCTGGGGCCAGGACGTGGGTTAGGTGACCTGCTGAGCCTTTTTTTTGCTGTGACTCTGCAATTGGAAGCAGAAAGAAAACCCACTTTAGTCTACTGTTTCTCTGTGGATTTTCTCTCCATCTTCTCCCCTCTATCCTCCTGTGCCATATTCACCAGACATTTCTATACACAAACGCTCTTTTGGGAGCTTATTGGCATTCTCTGCGTCAGAAGTTTATGATTTATGTTAAGCTAACTGGTCCTTGAGCATGTGCTGTTGTCAAGCTCTCTGCCTCTGCTGAGGAGAAAAGCACTCCAGGGCTGGCATGCAGTAGCATGGTCTGGGTATTTATCCTTTTGGCGCTCCACTAATTATTCCTATTGCTTTCGCGTCCCCCTGCAAATTTCTGTCTCTCTGCTGCAGTAAATACTCTCCCATTTTTTCCTCTAGCTGCAGAACAGCTAGTTAAATGAGAGGAGCCTGAATAGCCTGCAGAGACCCATATTGTCATTGGGATGATAGCAATGAAGCAAGGCAAACATCCCTTCTGTACCACTTAAATGTCCTGTCTTTGCATTCCTGCCTTGGCCGCTCGTCTTCTGGACCGTGTTCTGCTCTTGTAAACAGCTCCTATCATTCCTGGGAGTGCTCTGTGGGGGCAGAATGCTTTGAGAAAGCCAAAGCCATGGCCATCAGCTGCCAAGACTCCATAAGGAGTCAGAAATAGGCACCAGAAATCTTCGCCACTGTAGATGCAGCTGCATTAGCAGTATCATTTATCTTCCTAAGGACTTAGTGAGTCACTAAAATGTATCATAAAATAAAGTGGCATTTTTTTCCACCTGTTCTAACAGGTGCCAAATGCATAGAAAGCCCTCCTGGGCGACACAAGTCTAAGTACCTTCCTATGGACTGCAGCTGCCTCAGAGACATCAGGGTTTTTTCCACAGGCTGCCACCTTCACTTGGAATAACAAGGTTTAGATTATCTCAGACCACAGTAGATGCCTCTACAGCACAATCCAATTTGACCCAAGAGTTGTGGGTTATGTGTCTGAATGCAGAAAATCTTGCAAGCAGACACTGGACTCTCAGTCTGAGTTTTCCACTAGTACAAGAAGTTTGTAGGTAAGATTTCATGCCTGTCTGTGTTGGAAGAAAGGCTCTCTGGACTTTCTCATGCATCTGGTGCTTGCTGGAGCAAGAGGCAGCCTATACAAAGCCCCACTGTGGTGTTTCCAAATGCAGGAAGTCCTCAGAGTCCCTCCCAGGCCACCAAGTAATTGAAAAAGCAGCAAGCTGCTGAGTGGCAGCCTTACTTTCTGATGCACCTGGTGCTTGCTGGAGCAAGAGGCAGCCTATACAAAGCCTCACTGTGGTGCTTCCAAATGCAAGAAGTCCTCGGAGTCCCTCTCAGGCCACCAAGTAATTGAAAAAGCAGCAAACTGCTGAGTGGCAGCCTTATAGCCTTCTATTAAGTGTATTTTTTCATGTAGCTAACACCGTATATTAACTGTTAAGCCTGCAACTTGGCTCCATGACAGGTATTTAAACACCTTAAATGCTTCCTGGGAAGAGAGAAAAGCTGCTTTCCAGAGAAAAATAGAAACCTACAGCCATGGGTAGGCCCAAATAATCTCCAGTTATCTCTTCTGATAGACAAATGACGCTTCCATTGATAAGCTGTGTCCCTGCCGATGCAATTACCACATCTTGCTGGATGCCTCTTAGTGATTTAGCTGCTGCTGAATTTCCCTGGGTCAGGGAAATTCATCTCCAAAATTCATCTCCAAAATTCATCTCCAAAATGGTCTAACCCAAAGCAAACCCACTCCCTGCTGCAGCAAATCTGGTTGCTGTGATCCGTGAACCTCCCTAATCCCTGCAGTTGATTCCCCTGCTTAGGTGTCGGAACAGGAGCGCAATGTAGTTAAAAGGAGCTGTTCCCGAACCAGCAGCACATCCTTTTGTTAGCCGAGGCGCATGGGGCTGACACAAAAGGTGTCTCTGCAATGTCTCTGGGCTGCAGCACAGGAAGCCAGCATGTGTCTGTCAGGATAACACTTGACTCAGATTGGGCTTTTTGCCCTCTTTTCAAGCTTTTTGGCTGCTGTACATATAATAAGACCCCTCCAGAGCGGAGAAAGTCTGGCATAGAGGCAGGATTCTTTCGAGTAATACGTGGTCCTGGTGGGTATTAATCCTGGTAATTTAGGCAGGTGCACGCTGGTGATCCTGGAAACTAAATATAGCTTTCCAGACTAATGATTTTGTTCCTGTAACAGCATTTTCTGAAAAGGCAGGGAGTCTGCAGAGCCTGCAGTTTCTTTGTGGTGATGAGGCTCAGCAATGGCAGAAGAAGAAACATCCCCCCCCCCAAAAAAAAAAAAAAAGTTGGGTCTGGGGCATCAAGTAATTGCCAGAAAGAAAAACAACCAAATAACCACTAACATAAATATTTAAGAAGAACCTGAGCCTTTGCAGTCATTTCTGCACACAAATCACTGTGTTGGTTTATCCAAATACTACTACGCACCAAAACGAGTCCCAGGTCCCTTAACTAGGGAGGAGCTGACTCACCAGATTTATTCCTGACTCTGTTAATTTAGCAGAGTAGCTTTATTGCTTGTATTTGTTAAGCATGACTCACTTTTCTAGCCATAAGATCAGATCACAGTTGTATCTTGTCTTGTGTCAGTGCAAATGTGTTCCTGTCCTCATTAAAACTCACTCACTGCATTTCCTCCGAGTTGTGCCATGGCAGGGAAATGTTCACAAGCTTTGGTTTCCCTTTAGTTCTTATTTCTCCTCCACTGGTGTTACCTTGCTGATTTGTCTCTTCCTTACACTGTAATTGGTCTGGTGCCACTGTATAGTTTCTAACTGTGTGCGGTACCAACAGACCTCCATCTGTCTCTCCTCCAGAGCTTCCCAGCCTGCCATTATAAATATCTGCCAAATCCTTCTGCAAAGATAGGATCACCAGATTCCAACTGTTTGCAAAGTAAGAGCCACTGCCAGAAGTCCTCTTGTGCTGTCTACAACCTGTCCAGCACATGTGTCCTGTGACTGCTAGCACTGGGGAGCTCTGAGCAGTGCTTTCATTTATTGCCCCTTGGAAGCATCTGTTTGCTCAAATACCTCACCTGTGTGATCCTGTCAGAAAATAGCCTTCAATCCCCATCAGGTCATTAAACCAAAATAACTTGAGGGTTGAAGGTTTGAATATTTTTTTCCAGTTTATAATGGAATTCTGATTTAAAATGTGCTATGGGATGGATTGTTTGCAGTGCTGTTATCTGAGATACTTTACTTGAAAGGGTCTCAGAGTGTGTGCCCCTTTGCCAGGCTATCACTTAGACTGAGGGCCAGTGACTGCCATCTAAAGCCAGGGTAACTGATAGGATTTGCTGACTGTACCTCAGCATTGCTGAGAGCAGAACTTGATCTTCCACCTCTTCATCCACATGCCTAAAACTAGGTCATTAGAAGAGCCAGCACCAAACTAGGCAATGGAGGTGTTTAAAGCCAGGCTGGATGAGGCTCTGTCCAGCCTGATCTAGGGTAGGATGTCCCTGGGCATGGCAATGGGGTTGGAACTAGATGATCCTTGTGGTCCCTTCCAACCCTGACTGATTCTATGATTCTATGCACTGATTAGAGTTGAGCACTTGAAAAATAGCAACTTTTAAAATGTGCACAGCATAAAATCGTGTTTAAATACATTTGGATGAAGTTGAAAAACTTATAGGTTATTATGTAAGTGCCGTGTTACCACTGTTAAAGCCTTTCTCAGAGCAGTCCATTGATTCCATTGATTCAAAACTGTGTCAGCCTCATGTGGCTTTTGAAATTCAGCTGTGTACCTTAGGGTATGATCATCACACGTGTTAGTGTTTGCTGGTTTGCTAGTTAGCAGCTTACTGTGGCTGAGGAATTACCAGCAAATCTCTTTAGGTGCTGCTACAGACATCAAATTAACAATAAACATATGTTTGAATCTCTTGCCAGCTGAAGGCAGATCCAAGGAACAAGGCTTCTCTTTTATCTATGGGATGCTGGAATAAGTCAGCAGGATGTTGGTATAAGGTTATTCCAGGAGAGGGTTTCACATCTGAATCTGCTGCAGTTCCAGTTCTGCAGAGCTTTGCAAAGAAACATGAGGAATGTAAAGCATCTTGGGGAGTTGCTAATTCCTCCTTCCAGTCTGCATTCAGAATCACAGAATGTTAGAAGCTGGAAGGGACCTCCAGAGATTATAAAGTTCAAACCCTCTCCCTGCCAAAGCAGGATCACCTAGAGGAATCAACACAGAAAGGCATCCAGACTGTTCTAAAAGTCTCCAGAGAAGGAGACTCCAAAACCTCTCTGGGTTACTATGCTCCATCACCCTCACTGCAGAGAAATTTCTCCTCATGTTGAAACCTTCTCTGTTCAGGTTTGTAGCCTTTGTTCCTTGTCTCATTACTGTGCACCACCAAAAACAGCTTGGCCTCCTCCACTTGACCCCCAGCTCTCAGATATTTATAGCCATTGATCAGGTACCCTCTCAATCTTCTCTTCTCAAGACTAAACAGCCCCAGGTCTCTGACAATACTTCCACGAGACAGGAAAGTGAGTACCATGCTTCTTTCTCATGGGCATGGACCATAGGGACTGTGGCTGGAGTGTGTTTTTCTGTAGATAAGCAGTGAAAAGCACCTGAAGCACCAAAGAAACTTGAGAGCTTGTTCTGTGATGTCTAGTTGGGTTCAAAGGATATGAGTTATTTCCGTTGTCTATATTGCACTGTGGCTTTGGTGTCCATTTTGGCAGTCTTTCAGACAATCAAGCTCGTGGTTTTCTAGGAGGGTTCACTACCGCTTCATAATACAGCATGACAGGAGAGAAATACGTACAAACAAGTCCGAGCCTGCAGGACAGCTATGCTTAACTCCCCAATGAATAACATCCCCAGCCATTGCCAGGGGTGGCAGGGAGCAAATGGAAAAGTGAAATTAGAGAGACCAGACTATCCCAGCGGTGATGCGCTGACTGCCTGGCATCTCGAGCAGGCGGCGCAGAGGCTCGGGGTGTAGCTGCGCTGGCAAGATTGAGATCTAGCCCTTCTTTAGGGCTGATTTGCCGGAGCAAGATTTCCTTGTAATGGAACAGCCACGATTTGTTTAAAGTCTTTAGGAGATAAAAAGCAGATGGCATTGATTAGCTAATTAGTAACATTTTCTGCGGCTTATCAGCTGTGCTGATGTGTGTAAAGTTTGCAAATGCTCGGGATGAATCATAGAATCCTAGAATCAGTTGGAGTTGGAAGGGACCACAAGGGATCATCTAGCCTCAGCCTCCCTGCCATGAGCAGGGACAACTCACACAGGCTGTCTAGAGCCTCATCCAACCTGAATCTCTCTCTCTTCATGTTTTTTTTGGGGTGAAGTTTGCAAATGCTTGGGATGAATCATAGAATCAGTTGGGGTTGGAAGGGACCACAAGGATCATCTAGTCTCAACCTCCCCTTCCATGAGCAGGGACAGCTCACACAGGCTGTCTAGAGCCTCATCCAACCTGAATCTTTCTCTCTTTGTGGTTTTTGGTTTGGTTTTTTTTTTTTTTGTGTGAAGTTTGCAAATGCTTGGGATTAATCTCTCTCTCTGTGGGTTTTTCTTTTTTTTGTGTAAAGTTTGCAAATGCTTGGGATGAATCTCTCTCTCCTTGGGATTTTTTTGCATAAAGCTTGCAAGTGCTTGGGGTGAATCTCTCTCTCTTTGGGTTTTTCTTTTTTTTTTGTGTAAAGTTTGCAAATGCTTGTGATGAATCTCTCTCTCTTTGGGTCTTTTTGGTATTAAGTTTGCAAATGCTTGTGATGAATCTCTCGCTCTTAGGGTATTTTTTTGTGTAAAGCTTGCAAATGCTTGGATGAATCTCTCTTTTTGGNCTGTAGAAATGTGTAATTTTCTGCCCAGCAGAAATATGTTCATCTTTTCTTTTGAATTTATATTCAGGGTTCATTTCTTCATTTGTGAGAGTAATACACACAGCAAGGACGCAGCTCTCCCAGATCTTGTCATGATTTCACGGTCTATTGTGTGACATGCCATAGGTTTCTGGTTCTCCAGTGTTCCTCCCTATGGGCATGCTCTTTCTTCTTGTACATTTATTATAGAGACAAAGCAAAATATAAGTTATTTTTTCATGCCAGGCTCACTTTTAGCTTGTCTCCTTGTGAACCCTTTGCAGCCACAGTGCTGCCCTAGCAGGACTTCTGGCAAGTGCTGTCCACCTCTGTGATCACTGCTGCGACAGCAGTCAGTGCTCCTTTGGCCAGAGAATCGCTGCAGGGTTGGAGGTTCCTCTGACCTTGAGTTATATTGGACACATAGAATCATAGAATGGTTCAGGTTGGAAGGGACCTCAAAGATCATCCAGTTCCAACATCCCTGTGCCATAGACAGGGACACCTCCCACTAGAACAGGACGCTGAAGGCATCATCCAACCTGGCCTTGAATACCTCCAGGGAAGGAGCAGCCACAACCTCCCTGGGCAACCTGTTCCAGGATTTTCACCACCCTCATTGGAAAGAACTTCTTCCTAACATCCTGTTTAAATCTCCCCTCTGCAAGTTTAAACCCATTACCCCTCATCCTGTAATTATCCCTTACCTCAACTTTGTAAATAGTCCCTCCCTGACCTTCCTGTAGCCACCTTCAGATACTGGAAGGCCACTCCAAGGTCTCCTGGAAGCCTTCTCTTCTCCAAGCTGAAGACCCCCAACTCTCATAGCCTGTCCTCATAGCAGAGCTGCTCCAACCCTCTGAGCATCTTTGTGGCCTCCTCTGGACTCACTCCAGCAGTTCCATGACCTTGTGTTGGGGGTTGTACACAATACTCCAGGTGGGGTCTGATGAGAGCAGAGTAAAGAGGCAGAATCCCCTCCCTTGCCCTGCTGGCCACACCTTTGACCCAAGTAAAATATCTTAATGTTGTCTCTATAATGGCAATTGTTTGTAATTTAGACTGAGATAGAACACCTCAGCAAGATATTAATATAAAAATGAAGGATCTCAGGCTTTCAAACACTGCTGATTCTATAGCAAACTCTTCATATAGCCAAGAAGTGCAAAACTTTACTGCTTTCTCCAGCAGTGTGGATAGAGGCAGATCCCAGTCCCAGTAGTCATGGGGGTGGGTGGACACAGCTTTGCATTCCCAGTAAGCCCCATAATTAGGATTTACTGCAAATTCTCTGGAGGTTTCAGGTCTGCCCCAACACTACTCCAAAGCCTTTCATGTGACAAGGTCTTGGTGCAGAAGCTGTATTTTAACTGCAGTGTGTAGCATGGCTGATGCACAAGCTGTCAGCTGCCCACCTGTGACAGCAGGGAAGGAGAAAAGAGCTTTGTTTTCCTCTTGCAGGGAGCTGTCCTCCCTTGCAGATGCTCTGCAGAACAGCTTTACAGTGCCTATATCTCAGTTAAGACTTCAGTATAGGGCATGACACAGGGTTGAGGTGGCACTGAGACCTAGTACTGATCACCTGCCTGAGTTGTGCACCTTCCAAAAGCCATCACAACTGGAAACTGCCTAAATATTTGCTCCTCTCTTTCTATTTTCCTTGGAGTTTGGTGTTGGAGATTTTTAGAATCATAGAATCAGTCAGGGTTGGAAGGGATCACAAGGATCATCTAGTTCCAACTCCCCTGCCATGCCCAGGGACACCCTACCCTAGATTAGGCTGGACACAGCCTCATCCAGCCTGGCTTTAAACACCGCCTTGGATGTGGCCCCAGCCACCCTCCTGGGCAACCCATTCCAGGCTCTCACCACTCTCATGGTGAACAACTTCCTCCTCACATCCAATCTGAATCTCCCCACCTCCAGCTTACTCCATTTCCCCTAGTCCTGTCACTCCCTGANTTTTTTTTTTTTTTTTCCCCATATTGCTTCTTAAACTGAAGGAACAACAAATTCTGCATCCTCTCCAGAGCACAGTATTGTTAATGTTCTTTGAAACATGACATGTGTCGTGGCCGTCAAACTGCAGTGATCCCATTTCTGCTGAAAGAAAGAAAAAAAAAACATGTCACTTCTGGCTCCAAGAAACACAAAGCGAGAGTCATCCTTTAGATAGGAGCTGCCTGCATGGCTGCCAAAGATGAAAGAGGAGAGAAAAAAAAAATACGCCATTGCTTTTGGAAATTTCATAATTGCAGTTAATGGTAATTTAATGAACTGACATTGTCTTCGCCATTGTCACTAATGAAATGTTTGAGAGTGATAAACCAGATCCTGTTAAACAGAGCAAGAGTCTGGGGTGGGATAGCTTTGTGACAGCAGCCTGCATGAATTCCTGGGTTGGTTGTTGTGGGTTTTTTTTTCTGTTGTTGTTGGTTTCTTTTCTGGTTGTTGTTGCACTGGTTTAAAATAGAAGATAAAATGAAGGCTACGTGGCAAATAATGCACACATGAAGTATTTAAAGGCCTTTCATTAAGCAAACAATACTGAACTCCAGACTAATGTACTGCTGGCTGGTTGCTGCTCCTTAGAAATTCTAACTCATCATTAAAACTCTTTTTTTTTTTCTTTTTTTTTTTTTTTTTTTGCAGACAAACCAGAGAACAAGAAACCCCGCCCGACTTTTTCTATTTCTCAGACTATGAGAGACATAATGCAGAAATAGCAGCATTTCACTTGGACAGGCAAGTAAAAATGGATTTGCATGGAAAGAAAAGGGGAAATATTGTGATCGGTTTCTGCACTTGGCCAGCCCTGTAACTGAATTCCTTATAAAGAAGGGGAAGGTGGAACAAAGGTGGGCAAAGTCCATGAATAAATGAAATGGCAGATGATGAAAGGCTAGATGGGTAATTAGGAAATGTGAGTTGCTCTGGGAATGAGAAGTCTAGCAATAAGTTATTCTCAAAAAGAAAGACAAATGACATTGAACAGAAGCCAAGAAATGAATTTCCCCTGTGATCTTAAATGGAGAGGACCCACCTCCTGGGAAATATGTCACATAAGTGTGGCGGGAGTCTAGCTCACCCCAATTAGCTCCAGGGTGTGCAAATCCAAGTGGGACATGGGGAGTGGTGTGAGTATTTGGAGAGGAGTAATTGAGAGAGGAGAAAGAGTTCTGATTTCACAGCAAAAAGACAGGACCATCCCATATCAGGAGTGTATTTAGGACACAAGTTAGTTGGAAGGAGAGGGCAGTGGTGGTCATGCCGTGCTTCTGGTAGCTGAAGATGTCTCCCCAGGCAGAGTTCGTGCAGATGCCCTGACTGGGAAGGGACTGCAGCCCTCTCAGACTGCCTAGATTAGAAGCAGTAATTAATAATTAGTGATGAGTTATTAACAGTATGACAAGAAATGAGGACATTCCACAGGCTGAGTTAGAACTGAAGCTTCTTTCAAACTCTGAGGTGCCAAGAGGCATCCTTTGAACAGCTTGAAGCTTTGGGGGCATGAATTATTTGGGGTTACATGTAGTGTTGCTGACTTCTGGCGTGATGGTTGGGATAAAAGAACCTGTCAATGGGTAGCAGAGGGTAGATTTGCCATTAAGAACCATCCTAGTCAGATCCTTCAAGGGTCTTCTGGTTTTTGCTGTTGCTGACCTTGATGTTGGTCCCTGTTTATCCCTGATTTATATTTCCTGTTGCCATTTTAGGCAGGTAGTGTTTTAAGAAAACACATTGATGGAGTTCCTGCAGGGAGGCACATTAAATATCCACACAGTAGGCAGAAAAAGCAGTTGCTACCTAATGCAGAAAATCTTATCAGCAGTGGACATATAAATCCCAACCTGTGCAGAGGTTTTGAACAGAGACTTTACTTTTTTACTGTAAAACTTCACAGGGAGATTTTAATGATCTACTAAGGCAGGGGAATTTGGGTAGGGAAAGGCTCTTCATTCAGCCTGTGTCTGTGGGATTAATTTTAGGCACAGGAGTTGGTATAAGGGTACTGAAACAGAGAGGAGCAGACAAAAGTAAATCAAACAAATACTAAGACTGACAGGGGAAAAAAAAAAGGCTATTTGATGGTGGTTATGGAAGAAAGGTGCTGAACTGCCATTCCTCAGATCACTTTAAAATTTGGTGAGCAAAGTGCATGCTGTAACAATCCTGAAGTAGCACAAAGTTGAAATGAAGCTTCTGCTGTCTCTTATGTGCTCCATACTGCGTAGGCAAGGCAGAGCTCATCACATTCAGGGCATATTTTACAATATATTACAGGAAGGATTATCTGCTTGAAAGTCGATGGGCTTTTTTTACTCCTGAAAGACTACAATTAAGATGTACCTTTGGAGTGGAATCATAGAATCATAGAATGGTTTAGGTTGGAAGAGATCTCAAAGATCACCCAGTTCCAACCCCCCTGTGCCATAGGCAGGGATACCTCCCACTAGAACAGGTCACTCAAGACCTCATCCAGCCTGGCCTTGAACACCTCCAGGGAGGGAGCAGCCACAACCTCCCTGGGCAACCCATTCCAGTGTCTCACCACTCTCACTGTGAAGAACTTCCTCCTAACATCCCCTTTAAATCTCCCCTCTGCCTTTTTAAACCCATTCCTCCTCATCCTAGCATTAGAAGACCTTGTGAATAGTCCCTCCCCAGCCCTCCTGTAGGCCCCCTTCAGATACTGGAAGGCTACTATGAGGTCTCCTCGAAGCCTTCTCTTCTTCAAGCTGAAAAGCCCCAACTCTCTCAGCCTGTCCTCATAGCAGAGGTGCTCCAGCCCTCTGATCATCTTTCTGGCCCTCCTCTGGACTCTCTCCTTCAGTTCCATGTCCTTCCTGTGCTAGGGGCTCCAGAACTGCACACAGCGCTCCAGGCGGAGTCTAACGAGAGCAGAACAAATGGGGACAATCACCTCCCTTGCCCTGCTGGCAGCACTTCTCTTAATGCAGCCCAGCACACAGTTGCTGTCTGGGCCACATGTGCACACTGTCAGCTCATGTTGAGCTTCTCATCCACCCAGAGCCCCAGGTCCTTTTCCTCAGGGCTGCTCTCCAGCCTGTATTTGTGCTTGGGATTGCACTGACCCAGGTGCAGGACCTTACACTTGGCCTTGTTAATGAACCTTCCTAAAAACCTATCACCGCCGTCATGTTTTAATCCTTTAGGTAAACTCTTCCCTTCCTCTTCCAGGATCCTGGATTTCCGCCGTGTGCCGCCAGTTGCAGGTCGCCTTGTCAACATGACAAGAGAAATCCGGGATGTCACTCGCGACAAGAAATTGTGGAGAACCTTTTTCATCTCGCCAGGTAGTCCGGGAAATCACAATGCCACGTTCTTTCTGTCTCACCAAACACCTGCTGAAAGGGAAGGGTGTGTGGATGCCTTAATTGCTCTTGGTATTTCTAATAGAGCTGTCTTCTGGACCTTGGAATCAAAACAAACGCGGAGACGTAGCCTACAAAAGAGGAGTTTATTGTTTTGAATTGAGTGCCTTTTCCCCTTGACAGATCCTCCGCAGAGGCAGGCTTTTGTGTTCACTAAAGCAATGTATTCAACAAATGGCTTTTATTTTTGGTAGAGCAATTCCTAAAGCAATTTCTTCTGTTGCTCTCAGTGTAGCCAAAACCTTATTACTTAGCTCATTAGCTATTTAGACTTTGGGTTGGTTGCTTTTGTGTTTGTTTATGGTGTTTGTTTGTTTATTTGTTTGGCTTTGTTGTGGTTTCGGTGGGGTTTTTTGGTTTTGTTTTTGTTTTGTACTGCATAGAATAGAATCATAGAGTGGTTTAAGTTGGAAGGGACCTCAAACATCATCTGGTTCCAACCCCCCGCCATAGGCAGAGACACCTCCCCCTAGAACAGATCCATCACTTCAGTTGGCCAGATGCATTTCTTTCTTGGTTTTGACTGGAGGACCAAAATCCAATTTTCTCAGAGTCATGTACTTCAGGTTTTATTACAACAGGAGTTTGAAAAAAAAGCAAATAGATGTGTAACGTGCCCTGCTTCCAGCTCGAATTCTGCACTGGGCTGAGGCTGTGAGCTGAACTGTTCTCAGTTCTCATTCTTGCGTTGAGGGCTGAGGTCAGAGCAGAAGTGAGCTGAACTGTTCTCGATTCTCATTCTTGCATTGAGGGCTGACCCCAGGAACTAGGACTACTCTCTGTTACTCTTCACTCTTTCACAACATCAGGTGGCCCTAGCCAAGGATGGAGCTTTCCAGGGTAGGAATGTTACAAACACAGGGTAAAACCAAGCCCAGCTCACCAGAATACACAACTGGAGTAGGTAAAGATGAGCAAAGGTTGGGAGAAAGTGGTGCCACCTCTGCTTAGCATCTGGGATGCTGAGATGGAGAAATAAGGCCCCAAAATATGTGCTTAGATATGTTCTTAAAGAAAGAATATTCAATATTCTTTCAATATTTAAACCATGTAGCTGTCTTCCAGTGAGCCTAATTCCTATTATTTCAGCTGAGTGCAATTGTGCCTTGCTGAACTGGGGCTGTGACTTGTGTAACAGGCAATCTGGAGCAGAAGTCTCCAGAGATCTGCTGCTCTCTGTCCCTCGCTCCACGTGTGATTGGCCAGAAGCTGTTTATCCCAGATCCCTAAAGTCAACATCCCAAGGCTTAATTACAGTTTCTCCCGATGTAACTGTAATTATTGTTGTTAGCAGAAACCAGAGCCCTGCCATTACAGAGCTTTGTCTCTTAAAATGTTTATCACACTTTGGTGATCCCCGATAAAGTCATTATTACCGCTGTTATTTTTAAGCTTTACATCCCTGTTCATCTCTGCAGGACAGAGTTGGGGAGAGAGTTGTTTATTCCAGTACCTTCTCTTGTAAAACGCATTACATAATTGCAAAAGATTTCATTGTGCCCTGCGCTGTGAGCGCTCCAATTTTACATGTGCAGTCCTTGTGACAGCACATGAGGACAGCGTTCACCAAGCCTGATGTGCAGACATCTCCTCCTGCTTCAGCTAGGCACTTGTGCCTTGGCTGATTTTTCTCCCTCTCCCCCTCTCTCACTCTCTCTGTGGGGTTATTTGCTTGGCTTATTGCAGACAAACACACACAAAAGGTGACACAAAAAAAAGAAACCACCATCTTCTGACTGTTTATGTGCACTGGGTACTTTGGCTCATTGGATATATAAGCCATTTTAGCAAGTAAGATATGGATTAGCAGGTTTGCTTGCTTTTAGGCTTCCCAGATGCTATATCAAGGCTTAGGGGTGAACTGGAGTGATTGCTGAGAATTACAAACCTGGACTCAAGTACTGAGCAGCTTACAGCAGCCAGAGCATGGCAATGCAGTGTTAAGGCTGCTGGTCCAGGTGAAATTCCAGACATCCAAGGGATGATCCCAGCATAATCCTTTGTCCAAATTTATTTAGAGGCCCCAGATAAATTCAATTAAAATATTTGATTAACTATGAACCATGCTTTTCTGAAGAAGAAAATGCTTGAGTGATTAATTCTTATTTCAGTTTTATGTTTTCTAAATCAACAGTCTTTGTTTAAATCCTGCTGGCTACTTGTCAGAGTTCTTCCCTACGAGTCCCCAGTTTAATTAGTTGGAGTCCCATTAACATATGCCCAACCTCCATCTTGTATTTCATAGTGACCTGAAGAGGCAGGCATTAATTAATGCTTAATGAAAAAAGTAATAGTGGTCTTAAATAAAGCATTTAGAAACAAATCCACCAGCCTAGCAGGCAGCTCAGAGCTGCAGGCTAAGGACAGAACAAAGGAGAACAGGAGGGTACTGAGATGAGTCCCATGGTTTGGGATGAGAATGGAGAGGGAACAGAGAGCCTGGTGAAGACTGACAGAGGCTGAATCGTCCTCTCTGCTAGATGAGGGGCAGCAAAAGAGGGAGAACTGGTTAGAAAGGTGAGAAATATAGCTGTAATGTATAGACTGTTGCAAAAAGTAGTCTGTACATCTGCATTAAGCTATTGAGACCCCCCCAGGGACTCCATTTCGGGTGACTCTGTCTTTGCATCTTCATCCCCAAGAATGCTCGTTGACAATTAATGGCCATGGGGACATGTGGTGTCTGCTGGCAATGTATCACTCTCCATGTGCCCATTTGCATCTCCTAAAATTAAATGAGCACTAAATGTAATTGATTTTACACCAAGCTCTTCCCTTCAGGCTAGGAGAGTACTGTTTGCAATGGAAACCCTGAGAGGGTAAATACAAATGGTTCTCATCAAGGCACTGTGCTTTTCCCTCAACCAGGAGCACAGGATCACAGGATGTCAGGGGTTGGAAGGGGACCCAAGGAGATCACAGGATGTCAGGGGTTGGAAGGATACCCAGACTGATGACAGGATCACAGGATGTCAGGGGTTGGAAGGGGACCCAAAGAGATTACAGGATCACAGGATGTCAGGAGTTGGAAGGGGACCCAAAGAGATTACAGGATCACAGGATGTCAGGGATTGGAAGGGGACCTAAAGAGATTACAGGATCACAGGATGTCAGGGATTGGAAGGGGACTCAAAGAGATCATTGAGTCCAGCCCCCTTGCCAGAGCAGGACCATACAATCTAGCTCAGGTCATGGAGAAACACATCCAGACAGCACTTGAAAGTCTCCAGAGAAGGAGACCAGTGTGGGGATGTGTTGGAAGAAACCTTACAGCATTTCCACTATTGGGTTATCTCGTTTGTCCCATGAGGCATGGAAATGAGGGCCAGGAAACTGCAGGCAGCTGTAGGATCAGAGCATGCTGCAGAGTGGCATCGCTTCTTCCTCTGGGAAGTGGAAATGGCTGGGAGCAGCCAGGTCAGTCGATGCGTTAGGCTGTGCTCAGAGAGAAAGCAGGCGGCAAGAAAGTGCACTTCCAGGCAGCTTGGACTTAAACATGAGAAAGGGAATTAGGTCAGCAATTACTGAAATTAATTTCACATCCTTTGCACTAAGGCAGACTGCAGTAGCCCTGCTACTCTTTATTCTTACAAATGAATGGTAATTTGCCAGGGAAAAGGAAAAAAAAAAAAAAAGACATATTAATGATGTCAGCTTTCCTTTTGGAAGTGATTGAGGCAGCAGCTTAAGGGAATCAATGTTACACAGCTAGTAAGCACCATGGTTTTTTTGTTCATGTTAACCAATTCCAAGGAATAAAATCCATAATTTTCCCTCCCCCTCTCAACAAACAATAGCAATTCTGAATTAGCTATCATCTTGAGCAGGTAAAAGAAAGATCTTTTCATGCATTGCTTTAGTAAATATTCAGGACTCTTTCCAGCACTTGCAATTGCTCAGGCTAGCTCAATGTCTCCTCATGCATATCTCAATAAAAGTAATGCTCTGCAAGGCAATTTATTTAAAAGTATCTCCACTCTTCTCCCCGAGAAGAATGATTGTTCAGCTGTCAGGATGACACACAGAAGAATGTGCAGACGAGTACACAAACACTCTGGTTCTTAATTGGTGTAATTAGCTGGAGCTTCGATCACCAGACCATGAGTTTTGGGTAGGTTTCATTAGGAATTTTATCCTTTCATCCTCAGATAATGAAAGTCAGACACTTGCAGCGTCACTCAGGGTCTCTTGCTGCTCTGATACTTTGGAAGAACAATTCTGGGGGTTCAATGAAGAAGGAGCTTGCACGCTACAAATTCCCAGCAGTTGCACATCTCAGCATGTATAAACATCCCTTCCTTTCTGCTTTGCCAGTGCTGCTGCTGGTGCTGCTTTTACCCAGTCCGCAGGAGCACAAATTCCTGGAGGCTGCTTCTTTTGCAGGTGCACTTGTGGATGGGGTCTGTATAGAAACACCTGCATTGAACTAGAGAGGAGCATATGGGCTGGGCAATTTGGATGGGAGGAGAAGGACCAGGTTACAATTAGAACTCATCTCACTTTTCCCTCCACTTTTTGCTTTCGAAAGGCCAAATCCTGCTCTTGGTGTGCAGTTGCCAGCAAAGCACTGAGCTTGCTTCTTGGGCTGGGATTTCACCCTCAGCCTGCTGTGCAGAATGTGGGTCACCTACTTAGATTTCAAAGAGACTTGCTGCTGCACCTTGAAGTCTGAAATGAGAACTGTGTTCTTCTATATTTGGCACCTCTTTTTTTCTTTTTTTCCTACATTTTTAAGAAACCTTAAAAATTAATTTTTCCCCAGGTAATTCAGGCTGCGTCGTCTCACTGCCTTATGTAAGAGCTAGGCTAGACATAGCAAGATGTCTATTCTGTATCAATCAAAGCAGTCAATTTCTTTAATAGCAGCTTGAGATACAGCATTCTTTCACCTCCACTACTCCCAGGAATTGGACAGGAGGCGTGGAGAATGATTGGTACCAGAGGTCTGTGCCCATAGGGAGAATAACTGCTGACACAAAAAAGCTTTGCCTTTGAAAGTAACTTCTCACCTCAAACACATTTTTGGTTTTACTTCAAGCTTGCTGTCATAGTGGCAGGGCACATCTCAACGTCACTCAGGGGCCTGGAGCCCCAGTGCAGGTGATGGGGGCTCTGTGGGAATATCACAGGATGTTAGGGGTTGGAAGGGACCTCCAATTTTTTGGTTGATGATTTGGATTGTTGAGTCCAACCCCCTTGCCAGAGCAGAACCAAACTATCTAGCACAGGTCACACAGGAACACATCCAGACAGAGCTTGAAACTCTCCAGAGAAGGAGAGTCCACAACCTCTTCAGGAAGCCTGTTCCAGTGCTCTGTCACCCTTACAGTCAAGAAGAGCTTCCCTTCCTCACGTTGAGGTGAAACTTCCAGTGGTGTAGTTTAGATCCATTACCCCTTCTCCAATCCCAAGGCAGAACTGAGCAGGGTCTGTCCTCTCCCTCTTGACCCCCAGCCCTCAGATATTTCTAAGCACTGATTAGATCCCCTCTAAGCCTTCTCTTCACCAGGTCCCCTCAGCCTCTTCTCACAGGGCAGTACTCCGTCCCTTTCCTTATCTTCATAGCCCTGTTTGTTAATAACTGGGAGCAAGGCTGAGCAGCTGGGTGTGGGGCAGGCAGCACAGATGCTGTCTGTGTCACTGTGTCACTGAATGCCACCACTGCCACAGACCCCCTGAGCTTTCCTGAAGATTTATCCATGTGTGATGACCGTTGAACAATTAGCCCCAGTTGCTCTCATCGAAGGTACGGAGCAGAACTTCATTGTTCCCAAAGTTAAATTCAGAAACAAACTGTTACAACACAGCATTTATCTTCCCACTGTGCAAAATGGTGTGGTTAATATAATTCCTTCTTTGAAAGGTCAGATGTACATAGTGAGCAGCAGAAGCTACAATAGCACAGGAGGGGCATTGCTGGGCTCTTTGCCCTTTACAAGCCTGTTTCAGTGGCTGATTACTCTCCTGTGAGGAGAGACTGAGGGAGTTGGGACTGTTCAGTCTGGACAGGAGAAGGCTCCCAGGTGACCTTATTGTGGCCTTTCCGTATTTTAAGAGGGCTACAAAAAACCTGGGGAGAGACTTGTTAGGGTGTCAGGTAGTGATAGGACTTGGGGGAATGGAACAAGGCTAGAAATGGGAAGATTCAGATTGGATGTTAGGAAGAAGTTCCTCAGCATGAGGGTGGTGAGAATGGGTTGCCCAGGGAGGTGGTGGAAGCCTCATCCCTGGAGGTGTTTAAGGCCAGGCTGGATGAGGCTCTGGACAGCCTGATCTAGTGTAAGCCTATGTCAGGAGGGTTGAAACTGGACCATCCTTGTGGTCCCTTCCAAACCTGACTGATTCTATGATTGCCTTCCTGTGGCTGTGCCAAAGTCAGGTCATAGCAACCCTGGAAGATAAATTGTCTCAGGTAATCAGGATAAATCTGTGTGGGTTCCTTCCCTCCACAGACACAGAGGTGATGCTGGCACAGCTGAACTTAAGCACAAGCTCCACTGCAGCTTCAAACCAGTGGAGCCACAAAGCCTGGCTGCAGTGTGAGGGAGAGCCTGGCCTGCCCACCAAGGCTGCAGGCACCTGACAAGTAAAGGATCTCTTTTTATCTCCTAACTCTTCTCTGCTGGCCTGCAGCAAGCAGCATCTGTGTATGATTTCTTGTAAATCAGCCTTTGTGGCAACCTGGAACCCCTTGAGATATTTAGTCTGCATTGAGTCTTCTCAGGCTATAAATCACAGATGTTTTCTCCCCAGTTTCTGTTCACTGAGAGTATCCCAACTGTCTGGATGGCCCAGTAGGATCCTCCCATTTGCAGACCATCTGCAGCTGGCAGTGGTGCCCACAGGTGCTTGGCCGACTGTTCCCTTTCATCCTGAATTATGGAGGAGGTTCACAGGGAGGCATGAAGCCCTCCTGGTTTTTGCTAGGATGATCAAAGGCGAAGTTGAGACACCTGTGTGAGCAGTGCAAAAACTGTGCCAAGTGACTGCTGCAAAGCCTTTTTGAAAAGGAAACCCAGGAGAGATTATAGGCTGCAGGGTGGCGTGCCCAAGGCCTGCCCTAGATTGGGTTTCTCCAGATGTTGACTTTACACTTTATTTTAGGCTAACAAATTGGGAGGGCCACCGAGATGGTCCCAGAGCTGGTGCTTCTGCTGTGTAAGGAGAAGCTGAAGGTTTCCTTAAGCTGTCGCTTGAGCTGGAGGTCTGCAGTCGCTTTCAGCCTGAGCTGCCCAACCATGAATGCTTTTTTTTTTCTCCTGCAGTTTGTTAGAAGGTTTCCAAAATATCCCTGCCAGCAATATATTACTGAGCTGCTTAAAAAAAAAGGAAAAGTGAGTGGAGTTTCTGTGTAGAAGTTAATAGGTGTAGCATGTGATGGGCAGCATCGAGATGCCTGCTGGAGCTTGTAGGAGGCAGACAAACTGAGTGAGTGGCTTCTTGGCCAAGGACAAGGTCATTTCTTGCCTCAAGGGATGTCTCACACTACTTTTCCTTTAAAATGTGATGAGATTAAGTATGTCTTCCATGCAAGAAAAAGCTTTTACAATAATTTTTTGAGACAGGATATTGTGCTTCATAAACCAGCTAAAAGTATAGACCTGCTGACTGCTCCCTTCCTTCCTTTTTTTTTTTTTTTTTTTTTTTTTATTTTTTTTTTTCTTTTTTTTTTTTCTTAAGTTCTCTTCTTCATTTTCTCTTCCCTGAAGTACTTCTCTTCCAGTAATTTTTGAGGAGGTTTTTTGACCACAGGGTAAATATTTCTGGACTGAGTCAGGATGTATTTAGCTGGTAAGAGGCAACCTTGTCAATGTAAATACACTGTTCTGGTTGGAGTTGTTCCTGAGCACAGGTATATGGCAGGCACTTAGGAGTCAGTCACAATGAAAGGTTTCAGAAAGGCTGTGTCCAGCTAATCATAACTTCATGGCTATCAATAGAGGCTTGCAAATATGGAGCTGAGACAAACTGTCAAGTAGCAACACATCCTCCTTGTAGTCCAATTATATGATGCAATTCCAAGGTTAGCAGTTGGTCTCAGACAATACAGTTAATTAACACAATCAAAAACACTCTGAGACCTTATTGCTCTTTCACATTCTTCTCCTTCCTTCAGCTCCTTGCCCTGTTTCTCCCTTCTTCCCGTTATCTCCTTGGCACCAGGACTTGGTATTGCTTCCTCTCCACTTGACTCCTTGTCTTCCTTGCATTGGCCACCAGGAGTGTACCATCTCTTTGCATGCTGTAGGTTGGGTCTGGACAGGGAAAACATCATGGCAATGTGCAGGGCAGCATGCTGCAGGGTATCTCTGAAAGGAAAGTTTACCAGCTTACCTTTCTGAGACACTTGGTCGTCTGTGGCAGGCAGAAAATCACCTCCCGCTATTCACCAGCCCTTCCTGCCACATTTAAACTGCTCCTGCCCAAAGGGAGAGTATCTCAGAAGCAGTACTTGAATTTAGAGGCCTTGTGGGGAACAAGCAAGCAATGTGTCCTCTGACCTGCATGCATTACCATGAGGAAAGGACACAATCTTCCTCCAATAGCATTTGATGTGCATAAAGCAACGTTAAAATAATTATATCACACCAACAAGATCACCAACATTGTGCTGCTCTTCTTGTTCATAGTGCATCATCCGTGGGGTTTGGGGGAGAGCTGCTCTCTTCCACCTCCAGTGTATTTATAAGGGAAGGGAGTTCTTGTAGGGGTGGATGTTCTTGTGGGTACAGGAATATATGGTGGCAGCTTTGGGGAGGTTTTAAGATAAAGACATGCTCCAAAACCCATGGCAGCTTCTTTTTTCCACAGTTGTTGGAGTAACCTGATGTGTGTTTGGGATGTGTGCTGACAGAGTTACATCTGTGCTGTTTTCACCTTCCACACACACCCCCACAGGACTCTTCACAGTAAATAATTCTCCTTAGTAAAACTGCCAGTTCTGCTCATACTAGCGAGTAAATGAATGAAATGTTGTTGTCTGCTCCTAAAGAAATGAGCCAAGATTTTGAAAGGTGACTTGGTTTGGGGCACATATCACTTGTTCAGCTGTGGGATTTGGGGTTCCAGCCTGGGATAACAAATAGCTCCCAAAGGATGCATCATTCTGGGGAAATGAAAGGAGAAGGGAGATGATTAAATAAAAATATTAAAGACTGGGAAGGGGAGGAGAGGATTGGAATATAAAGAGACTGAGAACACTTGCAGATTACTCAGCATAGGGCACAGAATCAGAATCATAGAATGGTTTAGGTTGGAAGGGACTTCAAAGCTCATTCAGTTCCAACCCCATGCCATGGGCAGGGACATCTCCCACTAGAACAGGTCGGTCAAGGCTTCATCCAACCTGTCCTTGAACACCTCCAGGGAGGGAGCAGCCACAACTTCCCTGGGCAAACTGTGTCTCACCACCCTCAAGATCCCAGCCACTGAAATTAATGTCTTTTTGGTGGTTTCAGTGGCAGAAAACTATGTGTGGTAGCAGAGTTCTGGGCCTCAGATTCTTCTGCTTTTATGAATTCTTGGAACACTAATTTAAGGGTAGGTTTTAAAACTCTTTTCCTTTATTTCCAGCCAACAACATCTGCTTCTATGGGGAATGCTCCTACTACTGCTCAACAGAGCACGCCCTGTGTGGAAAACCAGATCAGATTGAAGGGTCTCTGGCTGCTTTCCTACCTGATTTGTCTCTAGCTAAAAGGAAAACCTGGAGAAACCCTTGGAGACGTTCCTACCACAAGCGCAAGAAAGCAGAGTGAGTAGTGGTGAGCAAAGGCTTCATCAGCTGCAAAGGGTGATAGGAAAAGGAATCTACTGCAGTTACCTCCCTGCCCTTGACATAGACCACTGAGGCTTAGGAGAACATCTGCATTTCTTCACTGAGCCCAGCTCCTGGGGAGGGACAGAGTATTTACAGCTGCAAGGTGCTCCAGCTTGTGATCCAGAACCTGAAAGCACCTTCAGTGACATCATTCCCTCATGGGACAGATACCTCCACTGGCTTTGACAACAGGACCATTCCAAGTCCTATCAGAGGGAGAAAGATTCACTTCTATTAGAAGCCCTAAATAAGTCTCAGATGGTCTCATCATATGACTGGTGGTGCAGCTGGCCTCCTAAATCTTGAAGCTATTAGCCAGATAGTTTTCAATCCTGTGATTTTCTTCCTTTTTCATCAGTCATAATCTTTTGTCTGATGCCTGCATTACTGGGAGCAGCCTGAAGAATTTGCTGCCTCTACCTGGTGTGATAAAACTAGGTCTTTGCAAATTACCTTTATGTATTAAAAAAAAAAAAAACAAACAAAAAAAAACCCACCAAAAAACCCACCCACAAACCCTCAGTAAACTTTGTATTATGAGGGAGCATGGAATCAATACTGCTGAATCAATATGATTGAAGTATTGTTCCCCTTTATTAGGGACAGGGCGATGCTTTTATACTGTCCATCCAGAGGCATGCTAATTGGCTGGCACAATCAAGGACAATCCCATTCATTAATATTCATGACAAGTTGTTATTCCAGACCAGATGTTTCCCTTATTTCTTTTACCCTGTGGGAGGCAGTTGCTGCCATGGGAAACCAGAGGGCCTAGCCAGGCCACTCTCCTCTACCCCTGAGATCCAAGGTTGGCTGCCTTGTATCTCACCCCAACAACTTTGTGTGTCACCTAAACTATCCAAATATTGGCTTTTCCAGATGGGAAGTGGATCCAGATTATTGTGAAGAGGTTAAACAAACACCCCCATATGACAGTGGGACCAGAATCCTGGATATAATGGATATGACAGTCTTTGATTTCCTAATGGGTACGTTCCATCTCTTTCAAAAATTAAATGGCAACACTTAACTGGAACAGGAACCATCTCTTTCTACGCTGCTCTGCTCAGCTCAGCAGTTTGCTACAGCGTGGTGGAAGCTGCATTCACTTTGTGTGCGGTGCTGGATGATTATGAGCAAGCACAGATTTACACATGGCTATGTGTTCCCATCAGTGCAGATGAAAGGAACAAAGCTGTTCAGCAATGCAGAGTGATGATGGATGCAGGTCAGGCTAGTCTCCTTCACCACAGCTAAGGGCTTCACAGTTTGCTTTAGAGAGGGCTTTACCATTGTCGTGCATTGCTCCTGGGTGCACGTTCAAGGGCTGTTCATTACTGGCACATTGTTTTCAACCTGTTCACTGCTGCTTGCTCTGCAAACTCTCAGAAGGAGGGAGAAAAAAAAAAAAGGGAGGTGGTGCTTAGTCAGAAAGAAACTGTGGTGTCTGTCAGTAAGTTCTTTTCTTTGTAATCTGATCTGAATAGAATATTCACTACCAAGCAGCTAATGGTGACCTATCCCAAGCCTACTCAGTGGTTAACACTGGGACATTCTCATATGAAAGTTGTCCTGCTGCACCTATAAGGTGCCAACATACATACTTGATCCTCAGAGACATTGTAGAATGATTTGGATTGGAAGGGACCTTAAAGATCATCCAGTTTCAACCCCCCTGCCATTGGCAGTGATACCTCCTACTAGACCAGGTTGCTCAAAGCCTCAAGTGGAGCCTCCACATCTCTGGCAATGTGTTCCTGTGCCTCACCACCCTCATGGTGAAGAATTTCTTCCTAATGTCCAGTCTAAATCTAGCTTCTGCCAGTTTGAACCCTGTGCCTTTCTAAAAAGTCCCTCTCCAGCTGTCCTGTAGGCCCCTTTCAAATGGCTGAAAACTGTTGTAAGGTCTTCCCTTCTTTTCTCCAGGCTGAACAAGCCCAGCTCTCACACAGCATGGACATATCCTCTGCCATTGCCACTACTGAGATTATGTATAATTGTCTGCAACAGAAAAGGCCAAATCATAGCTTAGGAGCTGTGTGTGGCTTCTATAAGTGGTTCAATGTCATTGTGCCTGAGAGGGATTTCTTTGGTGCACCCCAGGAATAATTGCTGGAGGGCAAGAAGTTTTGGGTTGTCTCCTGATGGGTCCTCTAGAGCTTAAGAATAAGAGCACCAGAGAGCTTGAAAAGCTCCTAGAGGCACAGAATCATAAAATCATTTAAGGTCAGAAAAGACCTCTAAGATCATCAAGTCCAGCCATCAGCCCAACACCACCATGCCCCTTTAACCACATCTACCAGATTTTTTAAGAGCTCCAGGGATGATGACTCCATCAGAGCCCATCCTCCAATACTGCACACTTCAGGGTTTTTGCAGGAGAAGCAAATGAACTCAGCAGACTTTCTTTGCCCTACACAGCTGTCATATGTGCTGGGCAGTGGGGAGTTTCTCACTAAATCATGTTTTTTGTGTTGCCCTGACCTGCTCCCAGCAGAAAGCCAGAGTGAAACTGGACTTTTTTTTTCCTCTCTCTTTATTCTCTAGGTAACATGGATCGACATCACTATGAAACCTTTGAGAAGTTTGGAAATGAAACATTTATTATCCACTTAGATAATGGAAGAGGGTAAACACCTTTAATAATCTTTCTGATAGAAAAGAAAAAGAAAGAAAGAAAGAAAGAAAGAAAGAAAGAAAGAAAGAAAGAAAGAAAGAAAGAAAGAAAGATTAACAAAGAAGGAAGTCTTTAAGGCAGCCTTTGTCATCTTCTTGCTCTTATTTTTACATAGGTTTGGAAAATATTCCCATGACGAACTTTCCATATTGGTGCCTTTAAACCAGTGCTGCAGGTACGTTTGACCTCCGGAGTTGTTTCCCTTTTTATAGTTTGTTTCCACTAATGGGGCTGAAGTGTTGAATTGAATCATATATGGCATGCCATGGAGAGGAGGAGATGTTACCATCCTGCCCAGGGAGCCTGTCCCAAGCTAGCCCTGAGCGGTTTGTCCAGATAAGGAGCACAGCTGGTGAGGTGTTGGGAGAGAGGTTTTACTATGACAAAACACACATCCTGTGGAAGCCATGGCAAAGCTTCCCCCACTTTGTTCAAGTGCTTCACAACTACTTCTTCAGTGCTCATGGCCAGGAGTTTCAGAGAGGACAGATGATAAAACACTGGAACAGGCTGCCCAGGGGAGTTGTGGAGTCTCCCTCTCTGGAGATATTCAAGACCTTCCTGGATGCATTCCTGTGTGATTTAGTATAGGTAATCCTGCTCTGGCAGGGGGGTTGGACTGGATGAGCTTTCGAGGTCCTTTCCAGCCCTTGACATTCTGTGATTCTATGACACTTAGGGTTTCAGCTTTGCACAGCAAGCTCTGTGTCTGCAGATGCTGTGGGCATGCCTCTAAGGTGAGCCAGCAGGAGCCACTGCTGCCGTCAGCCATATCCCAGCTCAATGTCACAGACATCCTGCATGTCACTGCCAAGATGAATGTAGCTCAGGTCCAGCTAATGCCTTACCCAGCTGAGGAACATGAAGGCAGGCTAAGGCACTTGGCTGTAGAGCTGTGCTCCAAAACCTCTCCATCCCTAACGGCTCCCAAAGATCATGAGGTAGGTGACAAGATCAGCTGCTCATTAGGACTGTGACAGTGCCTGCTTCTCATCATTTCAGATCACACAGTCAAGCTATTATTGCTATGCTGACTGTAAGCCCTTTTAGCCCTGTCAGGCTCAGTAGTGATGAAAATACTGATTTGCATTTTCCTTTCTCCTTTTCTTTTCCTCTTTAGAATAAGGAAGTCTACCTATCTGCGCTTACAGCTGTTAGCCAAGGAGGAATACAAACTCAGTCTCTTGATGAAGGAATCTTTGCTAAAAGACAAAATAGCTCCCATTCTCTACCAGCCTCACTTGGAGGCGATGGACAGGCGGCTGCGGATTGTCCTCAAGGCTGTTAGTGACTGCATAGAGAAGGATGGTTATGACAACGTGGTTGAAAATGACTTTAACACTGACGCTAACACTGCGACGACCGAGAGGTAGTGAAATCGCAAGACTACGTTTTTACCAGCCGAGTGAAGAAGATTCAAAGAGGGGAAAACTAAAAAAAAAAA
>VWZI01001251.1:631-18156 GCA_013396835.1 Psilopogon haemacephalus
ACCTTTTTACTGTATATATCTGTAAATATCTGTTATACCTTGTAAATATTTGCTTGTATATTGTGCATTGCTGTAAATATAAAGCTTAATTTATCAATCCAGTGTTTTTGAGTCCTAGACATGGTTTATAAAAGGTGGAGGGTGGGGCAGGTAACTGCTAAACCACTACAGATGGTCAAAGTACAAGTATGGTGAAGCGTGGCAGATTGACTACATCACTTTACCTCATTCTCGTTCTGGCAAGCAGTATGTGCTAATGATGGTAGAGGCAAGCACCGGATGGCTGGAAACCTATCCAGTTCCACATGCTACTGCATGTAACACCATTTTTGGCTTTGAGAGACAAATCANCACCATTTTTGGTTTGGAGAGACAAATCACGTGGAGACATGAACACCAGAGAGAATCGAATCAGACAATGGAACTCATTTCAAGAACAATCTTGTGAAAAACTGGGCCAAAGAGCATGGTATTGAATGGGTCTACCACGTACCCTACTGTGCACCAGCTTCAAGAATATCGAACTCTACAATGTCACAGGAGGTGAAACTTTTAAAAACTGGGACAAGCATTTAGCACAAGCAACCTGGTTGGTAAACAGTGCAGGAGCTGCACAATCAGATTTGGTACAAACAGTGGATGGTGACAGAGTTCCTTTGGTATGTGAAAAGACTCTCTTAGGGAAAACTGGGTATTTTCTCCTTTGGGCGAAGGGAAACCTGTCTGAGGGGTGGTTTCTGCAGAAGGTCCTGGTCATACATACTAGGTAATGGAGGAGAATGGTGAAATCCAGTGTATTCCACAGAGAAATCTAACCTGAGCTGAGAGAGTTTAAATTCAGAGTGTATAATACAAGCTGTTAGGAGTTTTCTGTTCTAGGTTTTGTCTGGTGTCCAACACAAGAGAATCTACAGTAGTACGTGAGCACGAATCCAATGTCACCTGGGAGTCCCTGGTCTCATCTTATCTGTGTGGAGACAAACTGCTTCCTGTTTTCTGAGTTTTTGAATCACCTACATCCAAGATATGTCTGGAACGAATTGAACTTGTAAATATTCATTAGACACTTTGAAATAACCCAGGCTAGACTCAGTCAGCTGAAACTTAAGGAATGAAGCATTATATACACAGCTTTGCGCCACATACAAGCAGATATTTACAATATATAACAAATATTTACAGATATATACAGTAAAGAGTTAATACAGAAACACCACACCCCTCCCAGAGATCAAAGTCCCTACCAGGGGTTTTCAACCACCCTACCACCTTCCCCCCTTTCCAATCTTATCTCACCATCTGTCTTATGTAGCAGATAACTGAATGCAGATAAGCCAGGAGGATTAGCAGCAGGGAAGAAGTTAGTGAAATTATTCAGATTGAGCTAGGCAAGTAGGGAGAGACATGCGGCAGCCAGAGTAGTTCAAAGCGGTCTGTCTAATCTATGTTTGGGTTACTACTCTTAAACATTTTTTTTCTACTTCAGAACCTATGAGTGAAGTAGCATCATCAGTGTTTTCCTTTCTCAGCCTATAGTCTAATTTCTCATTTAAATCCTCCAATTAGTTCAAACCAGCACAATGTACAAAAAGCAATGCTGGCTTAACCACCAAACTCAAGGCAGAGAAACAGAACTGACTTTCGGAAGGTGATACCACTTCTGAATTCAAAGTACTTTTATGTACAATGATTTTTACTATCACTTGATAACAATACAATTCCATAATTGAATTTCCTCATAAACGACTTTCAACTAATTTTAGAGACATGTTATTTTTGGGGTGTATATATTAGAACATTGTCTTCAGCCTGGTATCATGTAGTGTGATAAGACTGTGTTTGGGCTCTATGTGAGGAAGTTACTATTCTTTATTATTTATAAGCATCTCTTTAAGATCCAATCTGGCATCCAATATTTATTCTCTAGTGTCAAGTGATACAAATGGGGAATGCCAGAAACACAGGGTGAAATAAATTCAAACTGAAACTTACATTTTCAAGTAAATATTTACAGGACTAATACAAGAAAAAACAGTGATGTACTACAAAAATAACTTTATACGTTTTTACAAAATTATTTTATGAAATGTTGATAACAATTCTGAGACAGTATATTACTACCCTGGAATTACTTCCAAGATTACCTTCTTTGTGATTTTCCCAGGGACTGCAATGAGGCCAACCAGTCTTTGTTCTTGGCCTATCCTTTCCACCAGGGATATCTCCTGGTAAGTGCTGCTTCTGAAAGGTAAGCAGTAGCTTGACAATGATACCAGCCAACTCTCTCAGCACCCTTGGATGCAGTTCAGCTGGTTCAATGTGTACTACTGAAGTTCTCTCAGGCTAAGCACAAATGCTTGGAGGAATTTTCCTGAAGGTTAAGGCAAAACCAACATCCAGTACCTTTGTTACTTTTGCTGTTTCTCATTCATTCTTTACTTCAAGCAACAGGCGTCTGATTTCTTTGTTCAGCCTTTTTAGTTAGTGCTCTTATTATACCTGTCACCACTTGCAAGTTTCAATTGTAGGTAGTTTACCATCATTCTGGAGTGCTTAGATAAAGTTTCTGAACTCCCCCCTTTGTAGCTTTCAATTTCCACTTCCTGAACACCACTTTCCACTCCTGCATTTGATGATTAATTCTGTTTAGCCAAGCTGTCTTCTGATAAACCTGTTTGTTTTTCTGAGTATCTGTTGTGAGGCACTCCAAATCCCTTCTTTCCCCCTCTCTCCTCTGTCTCCAGAGGTGTGAATGAGGGAGGAAGAAGGCATGAAAAACTGCTTTCCCCACACGCCTTGCAGGCTTGAAAGGGGAAACAGCAAAAGTCACATTTTCCACAAGCGTACTGATTCATGGGAAAGCCCATGCTGGCACTTGCTGATGATTGGCTGGATTCTTTGTGTCTACTATATATGGCAAGAAGACACAATGTCTACGAAAATCATAAATAGAGTGGGGGGAAAAGTGTGGTGTTCCCACCTTTACTGAGTTCCTGCTTTGAGAGTTCTGGTTGTGGAGAGTTCCCACTTTTGGAGAGTGTTCCCACATTTGGAGCTCCCACTTTTGCACGGCTCCTCCTGGTTTTTGCACCATCCCTGCTTTTGGATGCTTCCCCGCTTCTGCACCACTCTGTGCAGGTCTCAAGTTTGGTGAGACTTTAGGTCCATTCAAGAGAGAGGTACCAGCAGCACCTGGACCTGTAGACTGTGTAGACTTCTCCAGGTCTACACCGTGTCTTGACTTCCTGCTCGGTAGACCTAAATTACTCACTTTCCTATAAGCATCCTTGTGAAGCTTTCCTGACTGAATTAGAAGCTGCAAATAAACCTTAACTAGTTCTGTATATAGTCTGGGGGCAGGGTTTTCAGGAAAATAAAAATAATTCTATTTTTATAAGTCCTACCTCAGCCAATTAATTCCCAGCTAAATCAGTATCAAGGTGAACCATACTTGGGTTTGATGGAAGCTGTCTTTAAAGACTTGATAATCTGCCTGAGCTCTTTTATTCATCAGTGCTGCTTTGCATGGAATGCCACCTACCAGTTCCCTAAGAAGCTGAAGACTCTCCTCAGTTCTAGCCTGTACTGTACTAGTCCCCTTCCGTCATCTTCTTGGGACCAAGGTTGTCATTGATGATTATTCCTTTAATGAGCTCTTCCTTGTTTTAGAATAGCATGTCCAGCTGTGATGTCATTCCTGGTTGTCTCAGGAATATGCATCTCTAGAAGTTACTTCTGTCATATTCTAAAGATCACTTTGACCTGCTCATGACTCCACTCTGAAACATCAAAACTGCTTATTCCCATCCCTGGAATCACATGACTGTGATGCACCTTTCACCCTTCAGCATGCCTTATTAGTCAGAAAGACATATGCAATAAAAACTATTCTGTTTCAATTGACAGCGTGAATAAAAAATTATTTTCAATAATACGTGCAGTATTACAAAAACTGTATTTGACAACTTGAAAATTATTAAACCAGTTTATTGCACACTAGATTATCTCCCAAAGCATCAATAAACCATTTGTTGCCCTAAGAATCCTATAATCCCTTCACCATAACCACTCCAAGAACCTCAGTTTGCAAGAACTTGACTTCCTCTGTTCATCCATCAGAATGAAGCTCTTTACATAGCATTTGCACCAGCACAAAAAATGGAAGTGTCACGAGAAACACCAAATTGCTAGTACATGAAAACAAGATGTTTCTGGGCAAAATGTTGATTAGATAAGTTAGTACCTAAATACATGAATACATGAATGTACCAGAATGTCATGTACCTTGATAAGTATAAAAAAGCACAGCATTGTACTTATTCAACATCTACACAAAGAAACAAAATTCTCTTATAAAGTCTACGTAAGCAGCAACCAAACACTTTGATACCACATTTATGACTTATTTCTCACAGGAATTTAAAAAGAGCTTGCCAAGATTCACCAGCAAACAGGATAAAGTATCGTGTAAATAAAAGATACAATATTGTGTACTATATATTCAATTATNAATTTATTCAAAACTGCAGTCGAAATTTTAAAGTGGTCTTCCAAAACAGCAAGTACCAAATCCACTGCAACCACATTATAGGTAAGTAAATTACACATTGTGAAAAAAATTGTGAATGACAGTACTTCTAAGCTCTTATTTTTCCACATATATGTTTTATCTTAAAATACAGTATCTTTTATTTTTTAATGATTACATTTTAAGATGACTATTTGAAGTCAGATTCCTGCTTTGCAACATCAATTTTTAAAAAGCTGTGGGTCTTAAGTGAAGGAATGTAAATTAATGCAAGTCCCTACTGGTAGTTTGAATATATAACTTGTTATTTAAAAAAAATAATTTGTAGTAAAAATGTCTGGAGAAGTGAATTCTAAAATAACATCCAGGAGTCCGTTCCGCTTCATACCTTTATTCTGGCATCACTGCCAGATTTTTCTGTTTTCCACTGTTCCTTCTGCTTCCTCAGTTTCTCCAGGTCATTTATCAGGTCAGCACAGCATGTATTTAATCCCTCATTTTCCTCCTTCAGGTTTTTTATAACCAGTCTGTTTTGCTCTTCCTTCTTCTTTGTGCACTCCTCAGTGTCCTGTAGAACAGTACCATAAGGGCCGATAAACAAAAAAAAGTGAGAACTAATCAGCAAATATAAACTGTGCAGTTTTACCCTCACAGCAACTTCTTCTATATTTGATGGCCAAGGTCACCTGTGTACTTTTATTGGCCTCTTTCATGCAGGTGGAAGGGTCATATTTTTTAACTGGATGACAGCTTTGATGAGTACACATTTGCAAAGAGCCCATTAATTGATCAAGCTGCCTTTGATGCTGTCCCCAGCTATTTTTGAGACCCACACAGACATATCCTCCCAGACCTCGGCTTTATCAATTAATAATGCCAGTCCCATCAGAATCTAATTACAAGAAGCCACATCTTCACACTCCTACTTTCTTTGCTCCATTTCCATCATTAACTATTTATCTGAAAGTTATAAAGCTTGGATTCTTGGCTTTAAAGCATCTTCCTCAGAGTTGGTATGTGAGAAAACGGTAAGGTATAGCAAGGCCTAAGGCAATTTTTTCTCCAAGCTTGTCACTTTCTGTGCCACAAAGGCTGACATTGCTTAAAGAACTACTTCAAAGCTAATTCTTATAAAACTATGTACAAGTCAATATACCTTAAGTTCCTGGCTTTTATCTTTAAGTTTCTGGTTCAAGATACTGCACTCATTCTTCAAACGAGCATTTTCCTCATCCACAGCATCTTTTTTCTGTATGAAGTTGTTTATCTCCTGCTGCTGCCCTTTGAGTCTCTATGTTTAAATATAAAAAATTTTAAACCATTAATAGAGAAAAAGCAACACACATGTACTGCGTTTTAGACCTAAGAAATGTAATAATATGACATGTGTAGTCTTACAGAACTATTTTAAACTATTTAAATAGTCTTACAGTACTATTTTGTACTTTAACTATGTACAAAACTCCATGACTATAACACAGCAATGTAAATGATGAACCAAAAACCTTGCTGCTACTAAACAAAACACCCCATAAACGCAGAACCAAATGGAAATTATTAGGTCAAGTTTAAACAGCCACTTGCAGACATTATATTTGTGCTTATGGATTAAGAATACATTACAACACTGACCTTTTAGCAGTAAACAAGCCAAAAAGTAGAGTTTGAAAATCTTCAGAATTCACAAAATATGGCAACGAACAAGATTATGGTACAAAATAGTTCTGAGTTTACAACTCAAAGGAAAGTACACATTGTTCAGCACAAACAACTTTTTAATATACCTGCAGACACTATAATCTCGTGGTTGTCAAAAAAAATCAACTTTCTCTGTTAGATACTCATATTCTTAAATAATTTTTATTAATACATCCTCTATTCTTAAATGCTTACTAGAACTCTGCATTTTTCTTCAGGAGTCTGTTTTAATTCCACATAGTGTTTTGTTCTTTCTCATCTTGCTGCATTCAGATGAAACATTTTACTAGCAGTAATACTGTAAATGTAGCAGGAAACAGATGTAACTTTTATCTCAAGACAAAAAATGCAGTTGCTTTGCTTCTAATATACAAGCTGAATGAAATGTGTTGAGAAAATTCCAACAAGAGGATATACCTCCTGATTATTTTACAATATTGCTGGTAACATACGTAAGGGTTTATCAATCTCCAAATGGTTAAATCTGATTCATACACGTCTGACAAGAAAAATTGAAAATGTGCTGGAGAAAAAACATGTAAAACAATGCATTTGAAGTCACATTCAATGGCCATATATTTTAAATATATACACAATAATTAGGGCAAAAAAAGTAACACTGAACTCGAACTCACTCGCAGGAAGAAATTCAGGTATTATACCCCTCCTTTCCACTCAGGTACTATATCCTACATATTATTATGTTCATGAGCACCTAAGGAAACTTAACGCGCACAATTCCATGAGGCCTGATGAGATCCACCCACAGGTCCTGGGAGAACTGGCAGATGAAGTTGCTAAACCACTGTCCATTGTATTTGAAAGGTCAGGGCAGAATGGTGAAGTTCCTGCTGATTGAAAAAGGGCAAATAGAACACCCATCTTCAAGAAGGAAAAAAAGAATGACTCAGGGAACTACATAGCAGTCAGTCTCACTTCTGTGTCTGGCAAGATCATGGAGCAGATCCTCCTCAAGGCTCTGCTAAGGCAAATGGAAAACAAAGCAGAGATGATTGGTGGTAATCAACATGGCTTCACCATGCTGGCAAATCATGCCTGACAAATTTGGTGGCTTTCTATGATGAAGTCACAGTAGTAGTGGACAAGGGAAGGGCAACTGATGTCATCTACCTAGACCTGAGTAAGGTGTTTGTCCCACGTGACATTCTGATCACCAAACTGGAGAAACATGGACTTAATGGGTGGAGTACTACTGCACACAGAGTGGTGATCAATGGCACAATGTCCACTTGGAGACCAGTGACAAGTGGCATCTCTCAGGGGTCAGTGCTGGGACCAGTGCTGTTTAACATCTTTGTCAGTGACATGGACAGAGGAATCGAGTGCACCCTCAGCAAGTTTGCAGATGACACCAAGCTGTGTGGCACAGTTAACTTGCTAGAGGGCAGGGATAGCATCCAGAGGGACCTGGACAGGCTGGAGAGGTGGGCCCCGGCTAACCTCATGAAATTCAACAAGGCCAAGTGTAAGTTCCCAGGTTGGCACAATCCCAAGCACAACTGCAGGCTGGGTGATGAATGGCTGGAGAGCAGCCCTGAGGAAAAGGACGTGGGGGTCCGGGGTGATGAAAAGCTCAACATGAGCTGGCAGTGTGCACATGCAGCCCAGACAGCAACTGTGTCCTGTGCTGCACCAAGAGCAGTGTGGCCAGCAGGGCAAGGGAGGTGATTCTCCCCCTTTACTCTGCTCTCATCAGACCACACCTGGAGTACTGTGTGCAGTTCTGGAGGCCCCCATACAAGAAGGACATGAAACTGCTGGACCAAGTCCAGAGGAGGCCTATGAAGATGGCTGAAGCAGCTCTGCTATGAGGACAGGTTGAGAGAGTTGGGGCTCTTCAGCCTGGAGAATGCTTTGAGGAGATCTTATAAGAGCCTTCCAGTATCTGAAAGGGGACTACAGAAAGGCCGGGCAGGGACTATTTACAAGGTCTTGTAATGACAGCATGAGGAGCAATGGGTTTAAACTGGCAGAGGTGAGATTTAAACGGAATGTTAGGAGGAAGTTCTTCACAGTGAGGGAGGTGAGACACCAGAATGGGTTGCCCAGGGAGGTTGTGGCTGCACCATCCCTGGAGGTGTTCAAGGCCAGGTTGGATAAAGCCTTGAGCAACCTGTTCTAGTAGGAGGTGTCTCTGCCTAAGGTGGGGGTGGGAACTGGATGATCTTTCAGGTCCCTTCCAACCTAAACCATTCTATGATTATACTAAGGCAGGCAATTCTCCCCTATACTCTCCACTTGTGAGACCCCAACACATTACTATGTCCAGTTCTGGTGCCTCCAGCATTAAGAGGGACATCAAACTACTGGAGTGGGTCTAGTGGATGGCCACAAAGATAATCAGAGGGCTGGAGCATCTCCCCTTATGGAGAGAGGCTGCAAGAGTTGGGGCTGTTCAGCCTGGAGAAAAGGCTCCAGGGAGACTTCATAGCAGACTTCCATTCCATAAGAGGGCCTACAAGGAAGCCATAAAGGGACTTTTTACAAGGGCTTGTAGTGATAGGTCTGAACGCATTCTGGCTTGCCCAAACATTTTCCCCTGCTCCCTCTCCTTTTGTGCTGGGGGAAGCAACCATGGGAAAGGAAAACCAAAGCCCTGGTTTCACCTAATACACTCAGGCTTCACAAAGTGCCATTCTGATTGGCTAATTTATGTCCAAAGGCCCATTTCACTTGGCTGTGTTAATAAAAGGGAAGAGGAGGTAACAGAAATGTTGCTACTTCCATGGTTGCTTCTGCCTCAATGTGCTCTGTGTGCTATTACCTCCTCGCATCTTGCCTGCCCCTCTGCAAGTTTCCAGATGTTGGGAGATAAGAGGAGCCAGGTCAGAGACTGTACTAGACCCCCAGCTTCCTGATGAAAGAGTCTGGGAAAACTCAAAATCCTCTAACAGCTTTTAAACTACTGACAGCAACTCCTCCACATACTTTGGGTACTATCTGATACTGTAATGCAGCCTTGGGAATCCAGAGAGACTACTTTGTAAGTAAACACTCAAAAGCCTCTTAGCAAATCTTTAGCAAAATTCTATAAATTCTTAGGTGAATCTGAGTACCTTCTGTCTTAGCAGCAGAAAGGGGCCTCTCGAGTCCCCTGGTGGGCAAGAGGTACAAAGAAACTAAGAACCTCTTTCCAGTTTCAAGTTTAATATTTGTTATATTGTTGCTAATTATGTTTCTCTTAAGTACTCCAGATCCCCTGTTTATCTCCCTCTGTATAAAGTTTTCATGACTGTGCAAAGAACTGATTATTAAAAATAGTGCTTGGCAGTGAGTTTCTGGATAACAAAACTAATAAACTACATTAATTTTCAAAATACCATCTCAGACACATACCTAACCATTACAATAGGACCAGGGGCAACAGCTTTAAACTTGAGAATGTTAGATTTATACTGAACCTAGACTGGATATGAGGAAGAAATTGTTTAGTGTGGGTGGTGTGACACTGGAACAGGTTGTCTGGAGAGACTGTGGATGACCTGTACCTTAGGGGTGTTTAAGGCCAGATTGGACAAGGCCTTGAGCAACCTGGTCTAGTGGAAGGTGTGCCTTACAATGGCAGGGAGGATGGAAACAATGGATCTTTAAAGGTCCCTTCCAACCCACAGCCTTCAATGAATCTATGCATTATAAGAGGCAGCCCTGCATGGAAAGCAAGCTGCACTGGGATAACCAGAACTTGCACCATATACTGAAGAGTGTCACTGTGCTGACTTTCAGAGCATCTCATGACATAGAAGCTTTTCCAGTGCACTATGTTGACAGATAGTTTAACAACTGACAAACTATCACAGATGAATTATACAAAAAGCATTAATTTCACATATGTGGTTATAGGACTAGGATTGGCAGAAGTATTTTCTTTGTGAATCTTTATTTAAAACACTCATAATCTAGTACGAAAGCAGGACACGTGAAAAATACATTTGAAGATGTGCAGTAAAATCTATGTATTTAGTAAATGTCTTATTTGTAATTGACTATTTCTTTGTGTGGATTGTCTCTTCCACTTCTTGTTTGTTTCACTTTGTTTTCCTTTTTAACTGAAAGCTTTGTTAGAACTTTCTCTCACACCAAAATACCCAGCTTGTAATTAAAATGCTATTTAACCAGTAATTTAACATCAAGCCTACAGTATACTTAACATTAGAATACAACTAACTCCTCTAGAGACTCATTCTTCAGCCCTGGTACACTGAGTAGACTCCAGTCAAAGTCTGGCTAAGATCATAGATTCACAATCATTCTTCCATAGATAAACCAAACATGAGTTCTAAATTGAGCAATTTCTATGATTTTTTTTCTCAGAGACATAATCCAGGACATTAACTTCATCTAGACTGTTGTCAGCAGACATTAAGGAAGGGATAATGAAATTAAGACACTTCTTCATAACTAAGGACTCTCCTCTTTCATATTTTGAAATAACAGACTCTTGGCAAAATCTTCACCATTTAAAATGGAAAACATTTGATGTTTAGATACATTATAACAGTAACAGCAACAAATCCTGGCTGGCAGAGAGTATTTATTTGCACCTTTAAAAGCTATTAGAGTGCACGACCATGGAAAGCATTAGTTATTTTGCTTGCTTGCTTCTCATCCCCAGGTTCTCATAGAATCTGGGTAAGTGGCTCCTTCAGGTCTTCTTTTCATTTGTTTAACAACTATCAAGACAAAGTCTCTGTTTGAAAAAAAAAAACTTCTTAGCAATTCACAGGATGTTAGGGGTTGGAAGGGAACTCCATAGGTCATCAAGTCCAAATGCCCTGCCAGAGCTGGACCACAGAATCTAGCGCAGGTCTGGTCTGGAAAGCCTTCAGAGAAGGAGACTCCACAACCTCTCTGGGGAGCCTGTTCTTGTGCTCTGCAACCCTTAGAGTACAGAAGTTCTCATGTTGAAGTGGAACTTCCTGTGTTGTAGCTTATACCCATTACCCCTTGTCCTATCACAGGTTACAACTGGGAAAGTTTGTCTCCTCTCTCTTGATCCCCAGCCCTCATGTATTTATAAACATTGATTAGACTCCCTCTAAGTCTCTTTTCAACAGACCAAAAAGCCCCAGGTCACTCAGCCTCTCTCCATAGGGCTGGTACTCCAGCCCCTTAATCATCTTCATAGCCTTCCACTGGACTCTGAGCAGATCCCTGTCTCTCTTGCACTGGGGAGCCCAAAACTGAACACAGTATTCCTGGTGAGGTCTCACCAGGGCAGAGTAGAGGGGAAGGAAAACCTCCCTCGATCTGCTGGCCACACTTCTCTTAATGCACCCCAGGACCTATCTACCTGAAAGAGACTATTGGCTCTAACAGAATTAAAAATTCACAAAACGCTCTCACAAAACCTCAAACTTCCGCTCCAGCTTTTTAAAGCATCTAATTTCTGAGTATACATTTTAATACTCAGTTTCATTATGCAGTGTCTAGAAACTAAGTAGACATGTATTTGTGAAGTGAAATCAAGTAACTTTGGGTCCTGTTTGGAATGGGTATTTTCCCACAACTTGGAGAATTTATAGAGATTTGAATGGAGGATGAAGGTACAAAAAGTGTAAGGAGATATTTCAAATGATTGTTCTGTATTGCTGAGATGAAATCTTAAACTCGAATAAGCTACTTAATTTGCATAATTCACAGGATAATCAGATAGATTATCCTGTACTAGAACTGCATACTGATATTTAACCCAACAACTGACCTCTCTTAAGACTTCAGATCAATCAAAAGACAAATACATCACATCAATTACTAAGCAGCAAATTCACCTGAGTCGTCTTACATAGTCATCTACTGCACCAGCAGCAAAACTTTATTTAGGTAAGTTATTGTGTTGGTTTGAGCTAATTGGAGAATTTGAGTGAGAAATTAGACTATTGGCTGAGAGAGAGTCAAACACACAGTGTCACTTCACCGAGTTTCACTGAGACAGAGAAAAAAAAATTGTTTTGAGAAATGTTTAAAAACATCAGATAGGCAGTGTGCTTGCAGAGGGCCAGTCTGGCTTGGGTCTGTGCTGGCTCCGGCAGCTTTTTCCTTTGTCTCTCTGCCTTTGAACTAATTCAGAGTTAAATCACTAAAACCATTCATTCCTTCCTGCCACTAATCTTTCTGACCGATCTTCAGCTTATCTGCAGCATCATCAAGTGGTGAGATAAAGCTGGGGGAAGGGGAGAAAGGTGGTAGGGGGGTTTGGTTATCCTCTCTTGGGGATTTTGGTCTCTGGGAGGGGTGTGTATTACCCTTTTTACTGTATATTTCTGTAAATATCTGTTATATCTTGTAAATATTTGCTTGTATATTTGCATTGCTGTAAATATAAAGCTTCATTTATTAACTTCCAGTGTGTTTTTTCTGAGTTTTAGCCGGGGTTTAAAAAGGTTGGGGGGCAGGTCACTGCAAACCCACTACAGTTATACCTGCATGGAAAGAATCCTTTTCTGTTCTCAAAGCACTTTTCTTGGGTACCACTTTGTAAGCTCTTATCTTTTCCCCTAAATTAATTGAACTTTTACTCTCATATCTACTCATTTCACATGCTTATTAAGAAGGGAAAAAAAGGAATACCAAACAGCAGCTGCCACCAGGTAGAAATAAGGGTCATAAAGGAATTCCGAGGTATACACAGTTAAGTAAACTTTCATCTGCTTTTTCCTGTGCAGCTTATTCTGTACTTTGCTTCCTGAACCTATGAACTCCCTTACATAGCAAGGAGAAGAGAGTGAAGACTGAAGAATTCTTATAGCAGAGAATACAACCATAATCTAGCAGGCAAGTGAAGAGGAAGAAAATCCTATACCTGATCAACACAGGAGGCAACCTGCCACTTCAATTACTTTGACAGACTTCACAAGAAAAAATATATATCAGGAATTTATCTGTTCCTTCAGTATCTACTGTTCCTGTCTACACACCATAAAAGACAGGCCAATGCCACACAAGAACAATCTCAAATTACATTCTGCATTGGCTGCAGCTGTACTTCTTTGAAGACAATAGGACAAAATCAACATTCAAGGGTCTTCTGAAACCTTCATGCTCAGGAGTTAAAAGAAAAACAAACTCAAGTAACTAGAGAATAACTAGAGAATACTTCCAAAGGTTCTTTCCACAAACAAGTTTACAAGTACAATAAAGAAGTGAGTTTGCTCTAATGAAAATCAAAGGAATCTCATTTTACACTTTTGTTTAGCTGTGAAGAATCAGAGAATCACAGTACAAAGAAAGTACAAAGAAACATTATGACATAACAGAGTATGTCTTTCGCTCTTTAGGACAACTGTCATTCCAGAATTAATTTTTATCCTTTTCCATAGCAGCTCCATGGCACTTTTTTTCCTTCCCTAAAAATGTAAAAATGTTTACTGACAAGTACCCTTTGATAAAAATAGCTTTGTTACCAATCTGGAGAGGAACAAAAATCACATATTAAGTTGACTCAAGAAAATGAGCTACAAAACCTAGAGGTCAAAACTTAGGGGAGAAGATAATCCTGTTTAGTCTAAGCTCTTAACACCTCATGAGCCTTTTTCATGGCAAAAGTATGGTGTAATTATCTGACAATATTTCATGTAAATAGGTTACAAAATGTGTTTTAATTAAACTTCATTTCTATTCCCCGCGAGTCTAGATAGTATACTTCCGTATAAAGACAGTGAAAGTGGCAACAAAAACCTAACTCTTCAGCACTAAAAAGTCTATATCCAATATGACTTAGGATGCAATTTCCAGCAGATACTGGCTGTCTGATGTCACAAACATCATTACTGGACTTCCAGTCTACAGTGGAAGACTTCTTTAAATCCACTACATAAAAAGCAAGCAGAATAGAATAGAATAGAATAGAATAGAATGAATAGAATAGAATAGAATAGAATAGAATAGAATAGAATAGAATAGAATAGAATAGAATAGAATAGAATAGGCCAGGTTGGAAGAGACCTCCAAGAGCATCCACTCCAACCTATCACTCAGTCCTATCCAATGCACTAAGTGCTCCATCCAGTAGAAAGGACTATGAGACACCAGCTGCACAGGCTATTACAATATTAAATGTTACCCAAATTTTTGGGGTTAAGGGGTGAAAAAAAACATAAGTATTCATAGTTTTGCAGTTCAATATTTGATCAGACTGCATCATTGGATCAGTATTGCCTACCTGCCTCTAAAAAGGCTCATAAAATGTAGGTAAGAGATTTTATTTATGTCAAGATGTTAAATACACACTGATAGTTTATCAAAATATCCCTAAAAATCATTCCAGCAGAAATGCAAACCTGACACATTTATCCCATGTATCATCCTTCATTGCTGACATTAACAATACAGAATTGTGACAATGCACTTTTTTCTGTCATTGGCTGCTGAAAAAGATCAAGTCTCTGCATCATCATATTAAATGTGTTCACCTGTACATGCAATAAAGGGATGTGCATTTGATTGCCAGGACCAATACGATCAGAATAACACCTAACATTGTATTCTGTGCTTTCTTCATTACATTCTTTATCAGAACCTTTCACTGCAAGGTAAAAGACATCTAATATATTGTATCAAAAAACCCACAAAAATTAACAAGAATAATTGGAACACACCCCCAAGCGGTAACTTCTAATGGATTCCTGGCATTTTAAACAGAAATAAAATCAATTTATTGATCAAATTATTTTGTTACAACTTTTAAACTGGACTTTTAAAAAACTATACTCTTAAACTATTTTCCTCAAAATGTATACCTCAACATTTACATATTTATTTTCTCCCTTTCATCATCTTATTTTTACCTCCAAGTATCTGAGGTTGACTTTGAACTTTCTTCTTTTTCTATAATGCACAGAAAAATATTTTGAGACTACTAAAAATGCTCCAGTAATGTTTCAGTTTTCCTTTATTCAGCTTTCTCGAACTATTCTTTCAATTTTATTAATCTGTATAGTTCTAAATTTGTACACTCATACATATGTTTAGCAACATTCCTAGCTATATTTGCATACAGTCCACCCAAATAAAGACAAATACAAAAAAAAACCCAAAACCAAACACCAAATAACAAAAGAAACAAATCTTTCATTTCAACACTACTCATTAGACTCTTCGTTTTCAAATGTAAGATGAAAAAAAGTTCTTTCTAAATAACCCATGGAAAAGTAACCATATGCTACAGAAATAATCTGCTGCATTTTGCAGTCTGTGTGCTGTAGTTCTACTACTCTTGTCACATCTTACAATACCCTACAATCCTTTACACCCCTTCTGCTGCACACACATAGTGCAAGTGTTGCCAGCAGCTGCATTACTGCATTGACAAGGAAGGGAAATATTTTTGTCATGTACATGCTACAGGCTTGCCATCTCTGAAACAAGGAATAAAGATTCTTCTTGCCCTGCAAGGGGACACCACATAGAGGCAGTTTTTGTTCACACCACCACACCTCTAAATGTGGAAATGAGATGGCACTGCCACTGTAACTTCACAGCAAACCCACCACCTCTCCAAATATACTGTGTATTAATGTATCTGTTGGATTTAGAAATCAGCTGTCCATTTTGCTCTGATGAGGATATGATATAAAGATATCTTCTCAGGATCACTACATGAACACTGACAATCTTGCCACTGTTCCAACATCATATGAACCATCATCCTCTTTTCTCTTTTTACGAGGACTGGATTTTCTACAGGACCTGTAACAGTGCTGTAAAGTGGCACTGTACAATACATGGGTATTTCCTTCTGCTTCCCTTCTCAGCAGCAATATTTTGAAACTATGGAAAGTATCACCTCAGTCCTTTAGATTGGGTAGCAGAAAATCCAAAGTATCGTCTAATCCCCTATTTTCTCTACTACTTCCAAATCAAAACCAACAATCTATTAAAATGAGCTTTTCTCTTTTCTCCACTGAAGATCACAATCTTGATGGATCTAAATTTGGTGGGTTTCTGCTATACTCTTCTTCTCAGCAAGGCCTATAAAAAGTCATCAGAGTGCATGAGCCTCTATGTCTGGAAGTGTGCATCACTATGTGAGATCTGCAGGAAACTATACCTACTAGATACTCCTGACACAGCAGTGTTTCATTACACTCACATATATCAATGTTGCCAGATCACATATAATAACTAACGAACAGCTGTTGCTATGATCAATTTTTCTGACAAGTTCTTTCCTAAGCATGGTCAGCGGATTCCTAAGGGTAGAATCTAATCTCAAAGGGCACTGTACTCTTCCTTCTGCTATCTGGTCCTTAAGGAACAACAATTTTCTTAAACTTGGGAGAATCTGCCCATAATCACGAAAGGCATGGCATATGAAAAGACTCCTCACCAACAATATCCTTAAAGGAGGCATAAAATTCAGCTTCACACCCTTAAAACTATACTGACTTCATAACTTTGAAGAAATTGTGTCACTAAAGCAACCAGAGAAAATACTGAATATAGTTAAGAAATTAATCTCTTCTACAGTTAGAGCAGTTTCCTATGGCTTTACAAATAATTTTTAACTAAAAAAAAAGGTAATTCTGTTGCACCACTAATGGGCTACGTAACTATTCTTACCTCAGTTGAACAGGAAATTTCCCAAACCAGACTCCATCTCCCTAGAGGATGAATGAGATCATGAAGATCCATTCTTTTCAGGCTTCAATATTCAGCACTGCTAATGTAAGAATCACGCATATCCAATCGGTGGAACATGAAGAGGACAAGAAACATCATATTTCTTTACTTACAGTACTTTTTCCTGTCTAATCCAAGTGCAGGTATCATTTCAGCCTATTTTTGCAGAAACATCACTGAGAACACAAAAGCTGCATAATAAAGACCCAGAAACTTTAGCAAACTTCAGACAGTGCTATACAGACAAACTAATGAAAAGGTGAATCACAGATTTAACAGCATACTTGTATAAACTCCCAATACAGCTTCTTCTTTTGTGGATTAAGTAGGAAACCTTCCTCAAAATGAAGAAAGCTATCTCAAAGAAAAAACATTTTTAACCTGCAGAGAAATTACTCCTAGTGGGAATTCATACAAAACTACTAATGAGCTGTGAAGTTACATTGCAATTTACAGTTTATTAATTACTTCAGACAAACAAGCCCACAGGTATTAGTCACAGCCATCATACCATCTACCTCAGGTAGCCTTCTACCAAAACCCAGAATCAGCAACTTTAAATTATTTAAATAATAAGCATATTTTCCTCTCTCTTTCTCACTTGGAACAACTCCTTAAGAGGATTTCTTTTGCTTCATTTTATGAGAAAACAGAAAGCAGA
>VWZI01001253.1:0-18020 GCA_013396835.1 Psilopogon haemacephalus
TTCCATTTTTCCTGATTTTTCCTGAATTACAAGAAAAGGAATCCTTGTGAAGAATTTTCCTGACCGAATTAGAAGGCAAACTTAAACTAATCTACACACAGATTGTGGGTGGGGCTTTTGGAAATTATAAAAGCTACGTAACTTATAATTTCAGCCTCTTCAATTGTCCCCAATCAATATACCTCTAGAAGTCATCTAGTCCAATCCTACGCAATACACAGAGACATCAACATCCCCAACTAGATCATTTTGCTCAGAGTCCCAGCAAGCCTGATGGTGTATGTTTCCAGGGGCAAGGCCTCCACCACCTCCCTAGGAAACCTGTTCCATTGTTCCACCAGCCCCATAGTAAATAACTTCATCTTTAGATAGTTCCTTTTGTAAATACAGTAGTAATGTCACCTGCAGGTTAATTGGAGATGATCCAAAATACCCCAATATCCTACAAGATTGACATACTAATTTATATAAGCTAAAGGTTTTGTTAAACATATAAAAAGAATAAACAAACTGAAATATACTGAGTTGACTAAAGCACAAAAAGAGGAAACCTTGCTAATCTATTCAGACTACATTACTGATAGGCATTTTTCCTCCAATAATTCTTCAAGAAAAAGAAGATTTATCAACATGCACCTTGTATCCTCTTATTGATCACCAGAGTTCAATTCGCATAGTTTAATTAACCTCTTCTAGTTCTCATTGCTACTAGAAACAAGCATTACTTCAAATAAATTTTATATTGGAAAGGATAAATTTTATTCACGGAGTAAAACTTTCACTGAGGTATTAGGTACATCAAAGGAATTAAATATTTGCACAATGCAGAGAAAATGCATGTTGTTTATCTTTAGTGTCTTTGTTCTTGTAATGATTAAATCCATATCCAGATGTTGAAACTATAAAAGTAAAGTGTGGAAGGTATGTGGAAAACAAGTAACTATGATACAAATTAAACACAGCAACTCATAACTAACTTTGAAAATAAAAAAAGCTTTGAGAAGATTATTCCAAGCAATTCTGTGACTCCATGAAACATTCAACACATTATTTTGGACCTGTTTAATTACTTTTTTTCCATTGCATCCAGTGAACTCACAACTTCACCATCTCACACATATTTGAAAAGCCTTGGAATATTTTCCCCACATTCTTAATGACACTTTTCCTCTATAAAAGTTAAAAAAAAAAAAAGTATTGAATATTTAAAGGCTCTTTTATACCAACAACCATGTAACTTTCAGTGCAAGCCACTAAAATATGTATAGTGCTGCAGATAGGAGCTGTATTCAGTTAAACACATTTCTAATATCACTTGGATAAGGGGCAGAGGAAAGAAAAGAAGGTGAAAGAAAGGTGAGATTTCCCTCCAGTAGACCTAACTTTGCTGGAAAAAAGCTTCAAAGCTGTGTTTAAATCTGTATCTACAGAAGTAGGTTTCTCTAGAGTGTTTCCAAACCTTTACGTTGAAATGGCTTGTTAAGCAGTGACTGAATATCATTATTCTGGAATAGCATTTGCAAACTATTTTCTTTGCTATCCCAGACCAAACAACTTTTCTGTATCAAAATGATCCTTTTTAATGAAAAGTGTGATGGTTTTGCATATTTTTTTTTTGGTAGCTTGATCATATCGTGGCTTAATCAGCCTTGATGTAAATCTAGTCTACCTCTCAAAGGAGAGTTTTATGCTGAATAAAAATTGCAGACTCTGTTTTGCCATGCAGAGATTTTAAAATAACGATAAAGAAAATTATACAGAACTGCGCTGTTTACACACACTTTTAATGAATCCAGGTGATTGATAGCATTTTCTATAAACAAACAGCCACACAGAAGCAGTAAAATGGAAAGGAGGATTCATAGAATAGCATTATGCTAATCCCAGGAAACTAATTTTAGTGATGTACTACAACAGCCATTGTACCCATTCTATTCACTCAAAACAAGAAAATACACTGCAGAGACCAGTCAAAAGTTTAGTGTTACCTTGCAGTGCTTCATAGAAAATCAATATAATATGCATTTCTAGTGTCAATATTGGAATTTCTATGTAGGTATTTAAATTTGCTAGTTCCAAAAAGAGATGGACAACTGAAACTAATTTGTCCTAATTCATGTGGAGTATATATGGCATGTATTTTAACATAGAATTTCTAACCATAATGGAACATTCTTGCAGAAATATAATATAAAACTACCCATGGTTTCATTTTCCATGTGAACACAACCTCTTGAATCCTTCTCTATTTGTCTTTCCTGGGATATAACTTTTAATCTCTTCTCATTGCCCCCATCACAGAAAACTTTTGATCTTTAGCAAATTTTCTGCATTCTAATTCAAATAAAAGTGAGTTGACAGACCTTCACGAAGAAGCTTCTGAATATATGCAAGTTGTATAAATCTCTATTATGTATACAATTTAATTAGAATGCACATCCACACTACTACAACAATTAGGTATTGTTTATTGTTATAGTGTAATAACATCTGGTTTTTAATTGATTTGACATTTTAACTATCACTCTCTAATAGCACTTCTTGTGGAGACGCATAATTGACACAACCAATAGTGACATATCACAGTAGAGAATGTAGGCCTAGAGGGGAAAGAAACAAAAACTGCTTGTCAAAAACACATGATCAAAGTAGCCAGAGATTTCAGGGACTCCTGTTAAAAGAAAGTAAACAGAAATAAAATAAATGCATATGCAAAAAGAGGTCTCCATTTACAATTTGCATACACAGAACAAAGCAGATTAGCTTTTAATGATTATGTTTCTCTACAGCCCTAGAACAAATTGTGGTAGAACAATTTCCTTATGTGGTACTTATCTATATAGTTTATGCAATTATGAAAATGAATATATTAATTATTAATGAGACTTTACTCCCCCATATCTTCTTTTATGTTGTGATTGTCTAATAGAAAGAAGACGGCAAGTAAGTTGTTCAGATAGAAGTATCTTGTCAGCTAAATACAAAATACTGATTTTTATTAATATCACTAAAACACTATATGCTTGCAAGAAGCCTATAAACCAAACTTTTAAAATAGAAAATAATTTTTAAGACTTGAAATCCTGTCAGATTGTAGAGTACAAAAAGTATATGCAAAGGAATATTTTAAAGCACTATTCCCTAGCACCGATTGTGCAATAGCTAATACTAACTACATAGTAGTGGATTTTAAAGTTAAAAGGGACTTCCACCATCAACTGAACTGGACTTACCTGTGATACGATTTACAGAGATGCTTATTTTCTGTGCCACCCAAGTGTTTTATATTCATTTAAAAGTATTTGAAGATTGAGAGAAAGCTCCTCAGTTTACAGGAGCTTGTTTTGTCGAAAACTAGCCTTTTATTAAAAAAAAAAAAAAAAAAAAAAAAGCTCAATTCCAGCCAACCAGGGGCTGATCAGCTTTCATATATTAATGAAATCTTTCATATCATAAATCTTATCTCTAGATAAACTGGAAAGGTGCTTTACATTACTTCCTGACCTTTTTACAATGAGATTCTCAACTCTGTTTTGTAAGATATATTTCTCAGTTCCTGAAATACCCTGAAATCTCCCCTCCAGTTGGAGAGGCCTTAGCTTTAGATGTCAATCATTGTCAACACCTATATGTGAACTGTCAGCCTGGCATCTTTTTGTAGCTAACAAAAATATGGCTTTCTAAAGGTCCAGTTCAATGATCATTTTAAGATCTGTGTTTTACTATAAATACTCACAAGACAAATCTAACTAGATTTAGGTTAATTTAGTAAAATCAGTCTTACACTGGATGCATCTTGGCTGTGACAACATAGATGACCAATAACTAATCAGCAAGTCATTACTGCTTTTCTATCAGTATGAATGACAAAACTATTACTGCCGTGAACCTACAGTCATAACAAGTATATGTATGAGAACAAATGAAGTGAGCGCTGTTTTAAATTGTCCCTTGTGAGCTTTCTGGTCCATGAAATCCTGACATATACGTGATGTATGGATTATATATAAATATATGCTTATGTTGGATTTACTCATTTACTCTCTTGCAGTGAAGGGCAGGGTGCAGGGAAGGGAGAATATGTTTAAGATGTACATCTGAACTTTGGAATTTGGCTATACTTCAATCACCAGTAATATTTAAAAGGCCAAAATTATGGTTTTTACATCTGAACTGAATATGTTTAAATTATTTTCTAATACATTAAACTGTACAATGTTCACATTATTGTCTTTCAATAAAATAAGATACACTGTTGTAAAAGAGAGATATATATTCTGAAGAGTATGAAGATTATTTTAACCTTGCTAAGAAAAAGATCTCTTCATTCTCCAGAGAAGAAATCTTTCCCAGAAAGTCAACAAAATTTGTATCCAATGCCTAAGAAAAGTTTTTCTATAGTTTTCATCATAGTAATCACTACCAAATGCTGTTACAGTGCTCAAGATGTGATATTAATCTGTGCATAATCACAATTTTCTCATGCACTTTGATGAATTCTTATAGCTGATAATGTTTGTATACTTAAGTATTTTAGAGACATGACCAAAACAGATGATCACTAATATAATTTATTGGATGAATAGGTCACAGAACATTAGTTATGTGGATAGTTTTTAAGTGTTGCTTGATCCTGAAAAAAATACTAGAAATAATAGAATACATAATATTTCCTTTTTCAGTTTAAGTGATAATGGCTCTTACTTAAAACTGTGTTGGGTATATGTATTTTGTTGACTTTAAATTCCAGTCATGGAATTTCTTTTAGCTTTCTTGTGAGATCATTCATCCTTTTGGATGTTTATATTGTCTCCTCTTTTTTGTCCTGTGAGTTTTGGGGTTTAGTTGGTTGGTTTGGTTTTATTTTAATACAGGTATCACAGGATTTTTCTGTGAAGACTTTAGGTAGAAAGAAGTTAAACAGGTAGTAGAAATGTTTTGTTCAGTTCCATACCCAGTAATTTATTGTACTTTTGTTGAGGCCATGTTCTTTGCAAGCATATTCATACAGGTATATATGCTTGTGCCTACGTTTCTTTTACAATAAATCCTAAATTACAAATTTATCTATAACGAGTAAATAATTTCCAAAGCAAGGGAAAGAGATGTGGATTTTTCTCTGTCAGAAATATTATGTATTTTTCCTTAGAATGTAATTTCTTTAAATGCCAAATGTCTCAAAGAGGAAATGTCTTATGCTATTAGTCACTCAACTGTGTTCTTTGTCTGTTATCTATGACTAGAAAAGGATCCTAGAATATGAATGGGGTGGATGAAACTTTAAAATTCTCTCCCAGATAACTGCATTAATATATAGCAAAACAATAACTACTTATAAATTGAAATTTTGTTGTGTGGTTCTGTTATGTATACTACCATTGTATACTGAGAATAGTCAGAACCCACTCATCAGGTAAGATCTTCAAAAGATCTACATGAGTGAAATACCTATTCTGAAATTCTCTACATGCAGGCACCACAATAGCACTGAGCAACTCAGTTATATCAGGACTATCCAGAAACATAACGGAAGTATCTAATGAATCCTATTAAAATTTTTTCAATCTGCTTTTGGTTTGGATAGCATTTACATTACATTTACTTTTAATGTTTTGGGGTTTTGTGTCACCTTACCATATATGCCCATCCACTTCACAAAATATTTTTACAACCAAAACAGTAGTAGTATGTGGAAGAATTTCTAGCTGAACAGGGAGGACATGAGCTGTTGCAACTGAGCAACCAAGCATTTGATAGTTTGTATAGTATTTGATAGTTTGTATCTTTGACTGTCCCTGAATTGTTCTTGTTCTGGTGGGAAACCAGGCATTTGAGCTTGGGAAAGTTCCTCCCGAATGTAGAAGTGAGATAGAGAGAAAACCATAATGTGGGGGGAAGCTGAATTTGTTCATCAGACAATGGGGACTTGTTAGAATATGCCAAATATTATATACTGACCAATCATATTCCTTGCTCTGTAACCACCCCATCTTGGGACTATAAGTTTAATGAACTTGTATTAAGAAGTAGTAGTTTGGGGTAGTCTGTTTTTGTAGTCTGTGGCAGTTTGTAGTAATAATAAAGGAGAATGATTATATAACCATATTGGTAAACAACCTCATTGCTCTCAGTGCTCTCATCATCAGTCATTTGCAATCAGACTTTAGCAGCTATGCGCAGTAGTACAAAACTACTCATGACCTTTTTAAAAACTCATATAATACTAATGTTAAAACAATATGTCAGCTAAACTCTATTTCAAACTCCACAAAGAATAGATAGGCAAAATGGTTTGTTTATAGTTTCTAATTTATTGTATTAAACTTGACTTTATTGGCAAAAATATTTATATAAAAAATGCTAACAAAAAAAAATAATCACAGGACATATTTTTGTAGAATAGCTGCTAAAAAACAAAGAAGGTGGAATTTACATATTTACATATAGGTCAGTGAAAGCATGAAGGACTCCATGCTCTTAAATTACACAATGATAATAACTATACCTTTCATTTTTATAGTATCTGTCATCTTGGAATATAATGATGTGTGATAAATAGTAGTGATTTTTTTCAAAATAATTCATGCAGTAAAGTTACAGATAGGAAGTCACTCTATTAAGGTAAAAAGTACAACAAATCCTAGTATGGATGCAAACCCAATGAAGCAAATGAAATTCTCCTGTTTTCTTAGAGTAGTCTTTGCATCAGACTTTTACAGGAGGTTCTCTAGAGTGGTAATGGTATGGGAACAGAGCAATATGTAATAGTGATAATGGACTTTAAATACAGACCAAATTCTAAATGGCTACAAAGTACATACAGACAGAATTATTATATTTGAGAAAGAATATTCAAAAAGCACAAGACTAGCTAAACACTTGGTCCTATGAATTAACTACAAAACCATTTAAGATCTGTTGCAGATATTTAAATTTTAAGAGATCCTTTAAAAGGTGACATAACTGTATGTTCATGTTTCATTAGGCTTGCATTGTATTATTCTTCATTCTCATCATATTCCAAGCAACATTTTAGCAACTTTTAAATATTTTCTTGCAGGAGATTAATATCGAATTCACTTGCAATTCTTAAAATGTCATCACTGATCCCTTTGGAAGGAACAAAAGAATAATTTGTATAAAGGGTAATATCTCCCTGGGTGCTGTTTTATGACATGATATGACCTGGCTGAAGTCCCTGATTATCTTTGGGGAATAACTGTAATCTTTTGATTTCACATATTGGAACTCTTTGAAGTTTCAGCTCACATTTAGTTTCTTTTTTCAGAAAAAAAAATGCTGAATCCAAGGGATTAAAATTAGTTTAAGTTAGATCAGAGATTAGAATTGAGACTATTTTCTCTGTAAGTTTTTAATGGCCTACTTTAAGCGCATTTCTTTGACAAGAAAGAAGAATCTTTCAAGAAAGAAAATGAAAATTGCTTAAGACGGCTTCAGATACAGCTCCAGCTTACAAATAGGGATGTGAAAGTTTGTCAAAGGATTTAAAATATGGTCTCTATATTGTCTATTTGGTTAGGGAAGTTAAATGCTGGGAAGTTTGTGTTTGGGGTTTTTTTGTTTGTTTGTTTTTCTCCCTTTTTTTTTTTGTCAGGAAAAGATCACTAACAACTGCAATCAATGTGTTCTGCACTTCATCTCTTGGTATGCAACCTCACTAACTGAAATGACAAAAAAGCTAATGATTCTAGAAGTCTTCAATTACTGTCATGCTGCAGTCTTCTTATTCTCCTAGAAATGGGAATTTAATCAAAGCTCTTATAACAAGTTCCAGACATAGTAATAAAAGTAGTCTGAGTCATAGTGGCAATGTGCTGTCTTCAAACAAAAAATTTCAAATGCATTCTGTACAGCTTTCCTTCTGGAAATGCCTTGCTGTAATCAGGAGAAATATGCAATGCCAGCTGTTAAGGCACAGTGTAGGAATCTCTTAATTACATTCTTCTTTCTGTGGTTGCACTTAACATTCTTCTAGTAGGCTGTGGAAATCTCACATGCACACAGATTCTACACTTACAATATAGAAGTGGCCACACAGAAACTTGAATAAGTATAGTTTCTTAAAAATATATTGACATCTAAATATTAACATATTGCATGACTTTTCTCCTTCTNNNAGACTGATGACATAGTATGTAGAATTAAGTCCTGGAATGTTAAGGAGTGATGGGTTGTTTTTTTTCTGAAAGACATATTTATCTTTTTTTTTTAATAGAGATTTTCTTGCCTCAGGTAGTAAATGTCTTCTCTTAACAGCCCATGTCAAAATAGACAGATGACCACTTCTACCACTAAGCAACAAGAGAAACACAAATTTGTTAAGAAAAAAAAAATATTTATATAGTAGCAAAATTATCTATTGCAGTTGCCTTTTGGTCAAAGCTCATGTCCTTCACAGACTTTCTGTACTTTCAGTACACTAGACAGACCGTTGATGAGCAGAACCACAGCACACAGTACAGTTATTTGCAGGAACAGTAACTCCAAATATTATTCTTCTGCTCTGCATCAACAGATCAAGTTTCCAAGATTTTTTTTCCCCCCTTTCTTATACCACTTAGCTTTTTGAGGGAACAAACTAAAATTCTAACACTTTTTGTATTAAAAACTGTAACATCAGTTTTTCTTCAGTGTACTAACAAAGATTTGTCTTTAATAATGTCTCTACAAATAAATAGGAAAGGCCATAGGCCTTTCTCTGACCCTTGTGAAAGTTTTTCCATATTAGAAAAATGCTACCCACTCTCAGAGAATGATGACCTTACTGATAACCCTACTGGCTAAGATCCTTAACTTACGGTGTTCCCCAAATCACCCCTGTGCATTGTGCATCTAAGTGTAAAATCATGGATCATCATATATCAGTGCTCTATTTTCAGTAGCATAAAATCTCTGGAATATAGCTAAAAAATATGTGAATATTCATGGAGGCACTAGCTGTTAGTACTTTTAAAAGAGTATCAAATTTCAGACACTTTGTAGCTGAGTGATGTTATCTCATCACAACAAGACATTACAAATTTACCCTTACAGATAACCAAAATTACCATGCACACATGCACAGAAACTTACATTTTCATTTCTGATAGCATAAACGATATTCAAACAATGTAGTGATCTTATTTTGTCATGTGATATATTTACTTGGATGAGTGACCTCAAATGTTCATTTTGCCTCTGGAAGTTGTACACTCACTCTGTGCTTCATAGTAAAGACTGGATATTTTTGGTGAATGTCCTAGCATGGGCATAATTACTGCCCAGGGTTGGTTCACTTCCTGAGGGTCCCTTCTCCCTTCTGTTGTGAGGTCCAGAGGTGGGTTGCAGGGGCAAACCGTGTGGTTTCGGAACCAGGAAGTCTCAGGCCACATGGACAGGTCACCACGCAAAGTCAGATGACCTGGGCTGTCTCTCAGGGTGTTAGGATCCGCCCCTGGGCACGGGACTTTTGAACCAATTGGCCAGCCAATGGACGCTAAGTGCCTATTGGTCAGTTCCATGCTTCCTAATAAGGTATTTAAGTGGGTGCAACCGGACGTTAGCGCTCTCTCTCCACCCCCACGAGGAACACACATCTCAACACCCCATGCAGTAGCTGCCACGTGTTTTGCAGTGAACAGCAGCAGTGGCATCGCAGCATTTTGCAACTGCAGCAAAGGCAAACCCTCTTCTTTCTGATGAACTCCTCCTTTCCTCTTTCTCGGGAAAAGCTCTGTATCTACCGCGTGTGAGTATTTTTACCAGTGGTTAGGATTGCTTTTGTTATTATGCTCTCTGTTTCCTAAGTTCTGACTGTTTACACTGTTTAATTTGGTGTTTTAAGTGATTTTGTGTAGTTATTCTTGCCAACCGAACATCCAAATGAACCTGGGAAAACAATCCCGGCAAAACCATGATTATTAATAGTAATAAAAATTAATAATCACAACAGTGAATCGGTGTCCTCATATGCAGGAGTTAGTAGAAAATTCCTTGCTTTGATTTTTTAATAATCTGAAATTCAAGGATAAATTATGTAAGAGTAAAATTGATCAAAATGAAGTATTTTTTTGTTTCTTTGTTTATGGTTATTGATTTTACTATTTTTCCAACTGGATATAGAGTACTGAAACATTACAAAATGCATTGAAATTTTTTAAATAATGAAAAATAGAATTTTCTCATAAAGTAATTTACTTATTTTCGTGCTTACTCTTGTCAGGCAACATCTGTTTCCTAATAAGATGCATAACTGTGATTGAATGTATGGGACAAATACTCGTATTTTACAGTCCAACATTCATATTCCTTAATGCAGACTTAAAATTCATTTTTGTGAACATTCTGTCAGAAGATTTATTCAATGAAATATTTACAGACATCTAGCACAAAGAGGATGCAAGCTCAGCTTAAGCATATTTCAATCACTTTTTAAAAGTAAATATCTAAAGACGCTGATTGAGGTATTAACCAAGCTCTATAAGTCATTGACCTAAATAATTTGTAGATGGTACCAGAGTAGACTTTTGCCAGTGGCAGATAGACTTGTTAAACATTCCACCATATCCTCAGAGAGTATATTGGTCTCAGCGTATAGTACGAATATTTGACAGAAACAAGCCCATCATGTTAATTGCTAGACCAAATTTTATGATAGCTTTATGTGGAGATAAATTATTTAGAGCAAATAACTTGGATCACCATAAGCAGTTTAACATGCATTAAGGAAGATATTTAGAGAAATTAATTTATCCTTTAAGAATATGAAAAGCCAATCAAAAAATGTATGAGCTATAAAATGTCTTTAAATACTAGTTTATTTGTTTATCAACCTTCTACACCAATTCTCAAGTTATAGTCATGTGTAAATAAGGAATCATACAGAATCTGTTTGTAATACAATCCCTAAAGAAATATAATTTCAAAAGGCAATGTTGATATTTAATTTAAATATTTTTGTCCTTTTTTTTTTTTTTTTTTACAACACGTTAACTATTAGACTGACATAGGTTATTTTTGCTTTTGCTCAGGCTATGAATAAAATCTAAATGATTATTTGATTAAAGAAACTAGACATATACTTCTAGAGAAGTTCTGGCAGGGTTTCCTACTTGGAAGAAGACTCCACAGATCACCTCAGCCTCCAAAATTCAAGTAGCTGTTTTTCAGATCTCTATTTGGCTCTGTAGTATCCTCTCTTCAGAAGAACTGGTAGCTGGAACAAAGAGACGAAGACTTCTCAGATATATGCACAGAGCAATCATTCTGCCCTTAAGAATTCAAGAGATGCACATTGTTAATTTGGATAATTAACATGTCTAAAGGATTCCTACTGGAAACACTGCATAAGTATTGCTTTCTTTCTCCTTTAGAATTACTACCACAGATTAATTCTTGATACCGAGGGAGCTCACTTTGCCTTTTCACTTCATTGCAAAAGTTGTGTTCCTTTTAATTAGCACATTGTTGACTCCAGCTTTTGTCCCTGATACAGACTTACACAACTTTAAGAAATAAGCACAGCCTCCTTACAGCGTTTAATCAATATGTGAAGCATAACATGAGCACTGAAGATTATACCACAGATGATCAAATGGGGAAAACAACTTTTAATTTGATTCCAGACCATTATTGTCATTATAATTTCTAAAGAATGCTCAACACAGGGTCTCGTAGATATGAGTGAGTTTGCATAGCATTTCCTCTTGGTACTCAACAGCCCACCTCACACTGATGCAGTTTAGTTTAGCTAATGGCTAGCTCAAAAGTTCTAAACCAGTTTTATTCAAATTAAATACAATACTTACAATACTTAACTAGCTTTATTTAAATTCAATATAAAGTGTGCATATGAACAAACTACAGTCCAGAAAAGTTCTTTGGTGTTTACTAATACTTGCCTTCCTATGTCCTCATCTGATTAAAAAAAACAAAACAAAAACAAAGCTGAATACTGCTTCGAACATAGCAGTCCCTAAAATTCACTGCATAAGTATTAACTTCCATTTCAGAAATTACAGCTTGATAGGGCAGAAGAACCTCCTAATCTGACACCTGTTTTCTAAGATGTGCTGACACCTTCTTCTGCTTTTCCTTTAGTAGAGACAGGAAGAATACAAAGCAAAACTCCAGACCTTTCTGTCATATCCTTTCAAGTTTATCTACTGTGTTGGTTTGAGCTAATTGGAAAATTTGAGTGAGAAATTAGACTATTGGCTGAGAGAGAGTTAAACACATGTGTCACTTCATCGAGTTTCACTGAGAAAGGAAAAAAAAGTTGTTTTAAGAGCTGTTCTCAAAACATCCAGATTAACAGTCTGCTTCTGTCTGTGCTGGCTCCGGCTGCTCTCTCCTTTGTCTCTTGGTCTTGGTGGCTAAATTCAAAGTAAAATCACTAAAACTACTAACTTCTCCTATTACTAATCTCTGACTGATCTTCAGCTTATCTGCAGCATCAAGAGGTGGTGAGATAAAGCTGGGGAAGGGGCAAAAGGTGGTAGGGGGAGTTTGGTTACCCTCTCTTGGGGATTTTGGTCTCTGGGAGGGGTGTGGTGTCTGTATTCCTTTTTTACTGTATATATCTGTAAATATGTTATATCTTGTAAATATCTGCTTGTATATTGTGCATTGCTGTAAATATAAAGCTTCTTTTATTAACTTCCAGTGTTTTTCTGAGTCCTAGCCAGGATTTATAAAGGTGGGAGGGCAGGTAACTGCAAACCCACTACAATCTACTTATCAACTCCTTCCAAAAGGGCCTTCTGGGTTTTCTGTAAAAGTATTTTCCTGTTTGGAAATAAATCTTTTTCTTTTTCTTTCCTCTTCTCCTTAATGTATCTGATTAACAATTCTATTGTGTGCCTTAATTAGTACATGGTCGGTTTCAGGTTACTTGGCTCTGTAACAACTTTATGAAGGCACTTTGTTAGAACCATGAATATAATTTTTTAAAAACCATAAATTTATATCCTCTTTCTTAATTTATAATTGAAATTATTGTCTAAACATCACCTGATGGTCACAAATGTGGTAAACAGTATGGGATTCTCAACATAAATTTCTTTCGTTCATTAATCAGTCAGTTGTTGGTTTACATGGTCTATTCTTAGGGTCCCCACTACAAAGAAGTACACAAAATTTCAGTTTAATTTTAAGAAGGCTAATGTTTAAGCAGATTCTTGAGTACAATTGCAATATAAGGATATGTCTCTGAATCCAAACCTCAAAATGTTTTGTCAAATGGAAGTAGACATTATTCATTTAAGTGCAGAAAAAAGAAGCTTCAAAAGGCCTGAAAGTGTATCAAATAAGATTGCTAAAAATCCATTAATAATTAAAAAGAGGAAAAAGAAATGAATTGTTTCAAGAATGACATCAGGATTAACATTGTTGTCATCCTCATGACCCTGATTGAACAAGATCTAAGTAGCACTGAAGAAAAGAGGATTGTTGAGTATGTCTCATAGCTTTACATTTTTTATACTGAAATCGTTACTATAATGAGGATAACAAATAATTTTAATTATAATGTTACTAAATTAATTATTAAATGTTATGAGTTATTTATATTCATTATGAAATATGAATATTAATAAAATTTATTAATATTTTAGTAATAAACCCCCTACTTTTGTAACTTATTTACAAGGTCTTTTATGCTCAGTTGGGTAATAGGTTACACAATATGTACAGTGCATAGGGCAGTACCAAACAATTTCAAACAATTTAACAAAACACAAACACTAACATTTAGGAACAGATTCTTGCTGTGCAATATGCCACTTGCCCTCTAGGGGGACTTGAGAGACTCCTTTCTGCTAAGGCAGAAGCTACAGGTACAGTTTAAGCATAGAACTTACTATGAAGAGGCTTTCAGAATATTTACTCATAAATTAGTATCTCTGGATTTCTGGGTCTGCATTATAGTCCAGCAAAACGTTTGGAGAGGTGCTATCAGTGGTATGGTAAATGCTGGAAGTTTTTGGAGTTTCCTCAGGGCTCTGTCAGGGTGCAGGGGCTAACACAGTCTCTGACCTGGTCGTGGTGCCTATAAGGTAGATGGTCTCCTTTCCAGGTCTCTGGAGTTGGGTGCAGAGGGGTTCACAGGTGTGCAGTCAAGCACAATATCCTGCAGCTTGGCAGTAACTTGCTCTCTCTTACCATGCAGTGACATCTCTATAAGCAAGCTCTCCAGCTAGGAGCATCTTATCACTTTTATTAGGTGTGACTGCTATAGTAGCAGTAATGCAGCTTGCTTCAGGGCACTTGACTGTCTTGGTCTTACCCATTTCTGCCTGGTCTAGGCTGTCATTACCTACTATCATGGTTGTTCATGCTAAGGCTGGCCATCTCGGGGAGCTTTCAGCAATGATTCTTGCCTACCTATGCCTCTCCCTGGTAAACTGAGGCACATCAAAGTTTCCAGGTAGACAACTTTGAAGCATCAAAGCTTGTTGTTAAGTAGCAACGCTGGTTTGATGCAGCAAGGCCTTCTCGTCCCAAAGGCACCCTAGCTTGGCTAGGCAAAGCAAAGTGAAGCGTGGCAGCATGGCAAGGTGAATTGAGGCATGGCAAGGCAAAGTAAAGCATGGCAAATTGTTTATATCCTCACTCATACTTATCAATTGCCTGAGTCTTCATTGCTCTATTGGACAAAAGAGATTAACCAATTGGAATGGCACTTTGCCAAAACTAACCATATTAGATGAAGCCAGGGGCTTGCTTTACCCATATTTGGGAAAATATGGGCAATTCACGAGCCAAATGTGTGTACCTTATTGTGGTGGTTTAGCAGTTAGCTGCCCCCACACAATTTGAAATAACCCAGGCTATGACTCAGTTGTCTGGAAGTTAAGGAATGAAGCTTTATATTTACAGCTTTGCACAATATACAAGCAGATATTTACAGATATATACAGTTAAAAGGTAATACAGAAACTCCACACTCCTCCCAGAGATCAAAATCCCTAAAAGGGCTTTCTAACCACCCTTCCCACCTTCCCTAGTCTTAACTCACCATCTGTTTAATGCAGCAGATAGGTGAAGGTAGATCAGCCAGGGTGATTAGAAGCAGGAAAGAAGTTAATGAAATAATTCAGATTCAGCTATGAAAGGCAGAGAGAAAGAGCCATGCAGGAGCTACCACAGCCCAGAGCAGTCTGAAGCAGTTTCAAACCATCTGACTTACCTATGTTTGGGTTACAACTCTTAAAAAACTTTTTTTTTTTTTCTTTCTCTGTAGATCTACGAGTGAAGTAGCATCTATCAGTGTTTTCTTCTCTCAGCCTATAGTCTAATTTTCTCATTCAAATTCTCCAATTATTTCAAACTAGCACGCTTATTTATCACAGAATGTGAACAGGAGCAGACTCAGTGTCTTCAGGCTTTTGACCTTTTCCTGAATCACTTCCCACTCTGCAAGAGGGAGGGGGAGTGAGGGATCATGTCTGGACAAGCCAGAACACATATTAGGCCTATTATGGCCTACCATGACACTAAGTGATTACTAAATGATTACAAGTGGTAACTACATGTGTGGCTGTGAGAGCTAACATGATAAGATTATTTGTGTTTATGGTGGTTTAGTAGTTACCTGCCCCCCACCTTTTGAAATAACCCAAGCTAGACTCAGACCGGGTGGAATTTAATAAATGAAGATTTATATTTACAGCAATGCACAATATACAAGCATATCATAGAATCATAGAATCATAGAATGGTTTAGGTTGGAAGAGACCTCAAAGATCATCCAGTTCAAATCCCCCGCCACAGGAAGGGACACCTCCCACTAGATCAGGTCGCTCAAGACCACATCCAGCCTGGCCTTGAACACATCCAGGGAGGAAGCAGACACAACCTCCCTGGGCAACCTGGGTCAGTTTCTCGCCACCCTCACTGTGAAGAATTTCTTCCTAACATCCCATTCAAATTTCCCCTCCGCCAATTTGAACCCATTACCCCTCGTCCTGTCATTACAAGACCTTGTGAATAGTCCCTCCCCAGCCTTCCTGTAGGCCCCCCTCAGATACTGGTAGGCTGCTATAAGGTCTCCCCGAAGCCTTCTCTTCTCCAGGCTGAAAAGCCCCAACTCTCTCAGCCTGTCCTCATAGCAGAGGTGCTCCAGCCCTCTGATTATCTTTGTGGCCCTCCTCTGGACTCTCTCCAACAGTTCCATGTCCTTCTTGTGCTGGGGGCTCCAGAACTGCACACAATACTCCAGGTGGGGTCTGACAAGAGTAGAGTAAAGGGGGAGAATTACCTCCCTTGCCCTGCTGGTAATGCCTCTCTTAATGTAGCCCAGGACACAGTTGTATAATAGATATTTACAGATATATACAGTGCAAAGGTAATACAGAAATACCACACACCTCTCAGAGATCTAAATCCCCAAGAGGGGTAATCAACCACCTCTATCACCTTTCCCCCCTTCCCCAGTCTTAGCTCACCACCTGTTGATGATGCAGATAGGCAGAATTAGATTGGCCAGGGGGATTAGCAGTAGGAAAGAAGTTGGTAGAATTATTAAGAATCAGCTACGAAAGACAGAGACAAAGGAACCATGCAGAGAGCAGCTACAGCCAGAGAGGTCTGAAAACATCTCCCTTATCTATATTTGGGTTTCTACTCTTAAAACAATTTTTTTTCTTTCTCATTAAAACTGTGAGTGAAGTGACACAATGTATTTTCTTTTCTCAGCCAATAGTCTAATTTCTCACTCAAATTCTCCAACTAGTTCAAACAAGCACAGTGTTATTTTTTTGCTAGAAGTTTCTAAGAGATAGGGAAGAATTTTTTTTCACTCAGCCAGTCATGCTAACATTAAACCTGAAAAATATTTCTTAATTGAAATTGTGCCATTTTAAGGAATATTTCAATTTTGAAGGTAAATTATTGAATAAATTTTAAAATAAAACCCAAGTATTTCACAAGCAGCAAAGGAAATTTTGCTTTGCATTGTATACATTTTTCCTGTTCTGGGAAAAAAAAATTACTTCTACAGATCATCTACCTGGACCTGAGTAAGGCCTTTGACTCTCCCTCATGACATCCTGGTCACCAAACTGGAAAAACATGGACTTGATGGGTGGACAACTTGCTGGATAAAGAATTGGCTGGATGGTCGCACACAGAGAGTGGTGATCAACAGCACAATGTCCTTCTGGAGACCAGTGACAAGTGGTGTCTCTCAGGGGTCAGTGCTGGGACCGGTGCTCTTTAACATCTTTGTCAGTGACATGGACAGAGGAATCGAGTGCAACCTCAGCAAGTTTGCAGATGACACCAAGCTGAGTGGCACAGTTAACTTGATGGAGGGGAGGGATGGCATCCAGAGGGACCTGGACAGGCTGGAGAGCTGGGCCCAGGCCAACTTCATGAAATTCAACAAGACCAAGTGTAAGGTCCTGCACCTGGATCGCTGCAATCCCAAGCACAAATACAGGCTGGGTGGTGAGTGGCAGGAGAGCAGCCCTGAGGAGAATGACCTGGGGGTCTGTGTTGATGAGAAGCTCAACATGAGCCTGCAGTGTGCACATGCGGCCCATACAGCAACTGTGTCCTGGGCTGCATTAAGAGAAGTGTGGCCAGCAGGGCAAGGGAGGTGATTCTCCCCCTTTACTCTGCTCTCGTCAGACCCCACCTGGAGTACTGTGTGCAGTTCTGGAGACCCCAGCACAGGAAGGACATGGAACTGTTGGAGAGAGTTCCGAGGAGGGCCACAAAGATGATCAGAGGGCTGAAGCACCTCTGTTATGAGGACAGGATGAGAAAATTTGGGGTTTTCAGCCCGGAGAAGAGAAGGCTTTGAGGAGACCTTATAGTGACCTTCCAGTATCTGAAGGATCTGAAGGGGGCCTACAGGAAGGCTGGGGAGGGACTGTTCACAAGGTCTTGTAATGACAGGACGAGGGGTAATGGGTTAAAACTGTCAGAGGGGAGTGTCACGGGATAGCACTAATTAAATGCAGTATCCCGTGGGTGAGGGGGTCCTAGTGCTCCCCTCGAGGTTCTTTTAGGTCTCG
>VWZI01001258.1:3214-14219 GCA_013396835.1 Psilopogon haemacephalus
TGCCTGCCCCTGCAGAGCTGTCCCTGCAGTGCTGCCCTAGTGCCTGCCCCTGCAGAGCTGCCCCAGTGCCTGCCCCTCTGTGGGCAGCTGGTGCCACCTCCTGGAGCCCTCCTGCGGCTGCAGAGCCTCCAGAAGCTGAGGGCATTGGGTTGGATTCGTGGCTTGGTTCATTGCTGCTCACAGCTCTTACACAGCTTCTGCAGCAGCCCTCACTGGCTGCAGCTGGAGCAGCAGCACCAAACACGCAGAGCACAGCCCAGCAGCAGCAGCAGAGCAGCCCAGTAGCAGCAGCAGCAAACCTGCAGAGCAGCCCAGTAGCAGCAGCAGCAAACCTGCAGAGCAGCCCAGCAGCAGCAGCAGCAAACCTGCAGAGCAGCCCAGCAGCAGCAGCAGCAAACCTGCAGAGCAGCCCAGCAGGAGCAAACCCCAGAGCAGCCCAGCAGGAGCAAACCCCAGAGCAGCCCAGCAGCAGCTGCCGGGCACAAGCTCCTCCTCTGCCATCCACAGCAGGGAGGTTGCTGGTTCAGCCCCAGCCTCAGTACAGTCACAGAAGGGTTGGCCTTGATGACCTCAGTGAGGTTCTCCAGCCCAAGCCATCCCATAATTCCAACCCCACGCAGCCCAGGCTGCAGCCAGGAGTCATTTTCACAGCAGCTCTTCTCCACCTTCCCCAGAGGAAGCCACCTGAGGGCTCTGCCAGCTCCTAACCACCTCCTTCCCTCTGCCCCCTCCAGCTCCCCGGGGGCTGGGGGAGCTGCAGGCTCCCGTGGGGGGCTTGGGGAGCTGCTGGGAGGCTGCTCCAGAGGACAAACTCCTCCTGCCACACCGCGGGGACAGCAGCTGCAGCTCCCAGCACTGAGCCTGGCACAGGCTGCCCAGGGAGGTTGTGGCTGCCTCCTGCCTGGGGCTGTCCAGGGCCAGGCTGAGCCTGGCTGAGAGGTGTCCCTGGGCACGGCAGGAGGCTGGAGATGAGCTGTGAGGTCCCTGCCAACAGGAGCCTCTCTTCGGGCTGTGCTCACAGCCCAGCCAAGGCCCTGGGGGGCAGCAGCTCCATCCCCACCCCAGAATTGCCAGCAGCAAGCAGGAGGTAGGCGCAGGAGCTGCTCTGCGTCCCCAGCCTGCCCAGCAGGATTCCTGCCCAGCTGCCCGACCTGTTCCTGCCGCCAGTTCCGCATTCTCAGCTCTATTAAGAGCTGTTGGTGCTGCTCCAACACCCTCTGCACCTCACCTCCCAGCACCTGACCCCAAAACCGAGCCTGCCCAAGCCCCAGCCCTGCCCAGCCCTCCCCGGCACAGCTTGTCTGGAACGCGGAGCTCTCCTGCCCCAGCCCTCAGGCACCTCAGCCCTGCTCCTCCAGACCCTTTAAGCCACTCTCCTTTGCTTCTCTCTGCTGACTCTTTTCATGCCTTTGACTCTTCATGGCAGCTCAGCTTCTCCTCAAGGCAAGCAGCTCCACAGCTCAGCTCTGCAGGGAGGGCATCGAGCAGCAGCGAGGCTGCAGGAAGGATGCAGGGAGAGCACTGAGCAGCAGGGAGGCTGCAGGACGGCTGCAGGGTGAGCACTGAGCAGCAGCAGCAGGGAGGCTGCAGGAAGGCTGCATGAAGGCTGCAGAGTGAGCACCGAGCAGCAGCAGGGAGGCTGCAGGACGGCTGCATGAAGGCTGCAGAGTGAGCACCGAGCAGCAGCAGGGAGGCTGTGAGCTGCTGCAGCCACAGGCAGCTGCAGGAGACTCCCATCCTGCTGCAGAGCTGTGTGCCCATGGCACTTCATGGCTGGTGGCCAGGGTGGGCTGGGGTTGGTGGCTGCTCTGGATGGTCTTGGAGGTCTCTTCCAACCCAGAGGAGCCTGTGGTGACCTGCCCACCACTCCTGCCCCTCCTTGCCCGTGCCTGTGCTCAGAGCCAGCAGAAGCTTCCACTTCAGCACTGCAGGACCTCAGGCAGCAGCTCTGCAGCTGTGCTGCGAGCCCTGGAGCAGGGGCAGCAGCCAGCCAAGCTCCTTCCACCCTGCACCTTCTCCCCAGCTCTGCTCCCAGCCCACCAGGCAGGGCTGCCCTAATTACAGAGCAAGCTGAGTGCTGCAGGGCCCTGAGGTGAGGCTCTGCCTGGCCACAGCTCCTGGCTGGCTTCACCCTGCACAGCAGCAGCAGCTCTGCACCAGGCAGCTGCCAGGGCAGCAGCAGCAGGGGAACATCTCCTTGTGCAGCCTCTGCAGAGCAAGGCTGAGCTGCAGCCACCAGCGAGTCCAGGAGCCACACCTGGGGTGGGCACAGGCCAGCTGGGGTGGGCACAGACCAGCTGGGGTGGGCACAGACCCCCTGGAAGCTCTCGGCAGCCCTCAGCCAGCACTATGCACTAGCACCAGAGCATGAGGACCCCTCCCAGCGACCCCAGCCCACTGAACAACTCCCCCCAGTGACCCTGGTCCACTGCACACCTCCCCCCGGCGACCCCAGCCNGCCCGGCCCAGCCCAGCGCGTGCCGGGACCCCTGCCCGGCCCAGCCCAGCGCGTGCCGGGACCCCTGCCCGGCCCAGCCCAGCGCGTGCCGGGACCCCTGCCCGGCCCAGCCCAGCGCGTGCCGGGACCCCTGCCCGGCCCAGCCCAGCGCGTGCCGGGACCCCTGCCCGGCCCAGCCCAGCGCGTGCCGGGACCCCTGCCCGGCCCAGCCCAGCGCGTGCCGGGACCCCTGCCCGGCCCAGCCCAGCGCGTGCCGGGACCCCTGCCCGGCCCAGCCCAGCGCGTGCCGGGACCCCTGCCCGGCCCAGCCCAGCGCGTGCCGGGACCCCTGCCCGGCCCAGCCCAGCGCGTGCCGGGACCCCTGCCCGGCCCAGCCCAGCGCGTGCCGGGACCCCTGCCCGGCCCAGCCCAGCGCGTGCCGGGACCCCTGCCCGGCACAGCCCAGCGTGTGCCAGGACCCCCTGCCCGGCCCAGCCCAGCATGTCCCAGGACTCCCTGCCCGGCACATCCCAGCATGTGCCAGGACCCCTGCCCCTGCCCAGCCCAGCATGTGCTGGGACCCCTCCCCAGCACAGCCCAGCACGTCCTGGGACCCCCTGCCCAGCCCAGTGTGTCCCAGGACCCCAGCACAGTGTGTGCCAGGACCCCTGCCCAGCCCAGTGTGTCCCAGGACCCCTGCCTGGCTCAGCCCTGCCCTGCCCATCCCGGTGGTGGCTGCAGGCTTGGTGCATGCTCAGCTCCCAGCCCCTCTCTGGCTGCCCTTGCCTGGGGGCAGTCTCTGACCCCCTCGGGGCTGTCCCGAGGTGCCCACACTCTGCCCTCAGGCAGCAGAGGCCTCTCGCTGGTCTCCAGGCAGGGAAGGAGCAGGCAGTGCAGAGGGAGCTGAGCAGGGAGCTGTCCCCAGCAGCTCTCCAGGAACCCACCCGAGCAGGAGCCCCAGGCTGGCACAGCAGAGGGACAGAGAGGGGCAGGGACCCCTCAGCCCTCAAGAGAAGGGCTTGGATCTGGGCATGGGCACCCAAAGCAGCTCCCTCCTGCTCTGCCTGCACAGACCCCCCAGAGGAGCAAGCACCCAGTAGCAGGGAGCAGGCTGAAGCCACCCTAGGGTGCCAGGCTGGAAAGGACCCCGAGGGCCACCTGGGCCAAGCTCTCTAGGTGCTGAGGAGCTGCAGTGAGCTGCCCCAGCAGCCTGCCAGGCTGTCTCCAGGCTGCCCAGTGTGGGGGCTCCACTGCTGCCCTGGGAGAGGATTCCAGGGTCCAGCTGTGCTCTTGGGGAACATTTTCTGCTGCAGCCCAGCTGGCACCTGCCCAGCAGTCACTTGTGCCCATCCCTCCTTGTCTCTGCCTTGGCACTCCTTGGCAGTCCTCCTGGTGGCACCCTTCATGGGCTGGCACCCTGTGTCCTGTCACTACACTCTGACAAAGTCCCTCCCCAGCTCTCCTGCAGCCCCCTTTGAGTCCCCAAAGGCCACAGGGACATGTCCAAGGCAGGGCTCAATGTGTTCCAGCTGTGGTGATGCCAGTGCCCCCCAGCCCCAAAGCCTCCTGCCTGCCACCAGCACGGCCCCAAGCCCCCCTGGAGAGGCAGAGGTGGCAGTTGGGTGGCTTCCAGGGGTGGCCCTGAGTGCTGGGGGGACAGGGGCTGGCTGCAGACACCCCTGGTGCTGTGCTCAGCAGCAGGCCAGGCTCACCCTGGCTGCCTCACCCTGCTGCTCTCAGCCCTGCTGCTTCCCCTCCCACGCTCCCACAGGTTTTGCATCAGCAGGAGCCCAGCCAGGAGGGAGCTCAAACCTTGGGCACCTCCTGCAGCCGGGGGCTGGCAGCCACCACCCACCCCTGCCAGCGGATGCACCAAATAAGGCTTGTCTGGGTGCTGGGCCACGGCCAGCACAGCTCAGCACCATCCTGCTGCAGCCCGGGGAGCTTCCTCTGCACCCCGACCTACCCAGCCCAGCCTGGGTGAATGACTCTGGGCATGGGGTGGGCGCCAGCCCATGCCTGGGGGTGCCAAGTGGGAAGTGCAGCCCAGCCCTGGGGAGAGCATCCTTGGGCAGGCTCTGGCCAGCAGCAGCTGATGGTAAGGAGAGGAAATGCACATGGCTGAGAGGCAGCTCCTGCACAGCTCCTGCACAGCTCCTGCACATGGTAAGGAGAGGAAATGCACATGGCTGAGAGGCAGCTCCTGCACAGCTCCTGCACAGCTCCTGCACAGCTCCTGCCCATGGTAAGGGAGGAAATGCACATGGCTGAGAGGCAGCTCCTGCCCAGCCCCTGCCTGCCAGCCGTGGGAACTCCAGGGCTGGGGGTTCCCAGTCCTGCCAGTGCTTCCTGCCAGCCCACGCTGCAGGGTGAAGCTCTGTGCCCAGGGGGCAGCCCGGGCAGGGCTGGCTGGAAGAACTCAAAGGGAAGCTGTTGGCCAACAACTGCAGTGTCTGAGAACGAAACCTCCCCCCCAGAAAAACAACAACAACCCAAAACCTCCAAACAAACAACAGCAAAACCCAAAGAGCAGCAAGAGACCCCCAGGGGAAGCCAAACAAAGCCCAACCCCTGCAGCAGCCTGGCCAAAATACCCAAACCCAGAGGAAAGCAACAAGAGAAGCCCCCAGCAGGGTCTCTCCTCCCAAGGAGCAGGTGGTAGGAGAGGAAATGGCTTCAGGTTGCCCCAGGGGAGGGTCAGGTTGGAGAGGAGAAGACACTGGCTGGAAGGGTTCCCCCAGCCTGGCACAGGCTGCCCAGGGAGGTGCCTGAGTGCCCACCCCTGGAGGTGTCTCAAAGCCCCAGAGCTGTGGTGCTGAGGGCCAGGGCTCAGCCTGGGCAGAGTCACAGAATGGATGGACTGGAGGATCTGAGAGGGCTTCTGCAGCCTGAGCCACTCTGTGATCCCATGGAACTGAAAGCTGTAGGGAAAAGGCCCAGGGGAGCTCTGCCACCAGGAATCAAGGCAGTGAAGTCACTTCTGAGTTCTCTCTGTGGCAGAGCTAACCTGAGGAAGGTTCTTGCAGCTTTAGGAAATGCTCTCAGCTCCATAGCTGCTTGGATCTGCTCAGCCTCCAGCTGGCCCTGGGCATCTGCTCTGGCTGGAGGTCTCCCTGCTGCCTGCATCAGGGTGGGCAAGATGCCCTCGGAGGGTCTCTGCCAAGCCACTGCACTCCCTGAGCCACTGTGGAACTTCCCCTCTGGACAGGCTTTGGCTAGAGGTTGGACTGGGTGGTCCTGGAGGCCTCCTCTCTGCCCACCACAACAGTTCTATGATGATTTGGAGACCAAGAAAAGAGGACAGGACCAAGGCAGGGAGGTGAACACCTGCACCTGACCTGCAGCACTGCAGGGGCAGAGGCAGCAGCAGCAGAGTCCTGGCTGCAGCCCTGCAGGGGCCAGCACAGAGCAGCAGCAGGCAGCACCTGCTGGGGCTTCCCTTGCAGCACCTGAGCTCTGCATCCAGGCTGCCCCCAGGCCTGCCTCATGCCTGTCACAGCTGCCCCCAGGCCTCTCTGACCCTCCTGGCACAGCTGTGCTGCTGCAGCCACACAGCAGGGGCTGGCACAGCACCCTCCTGGCACAGCTGTGCTGCTGCAGCCACACAGCAGGGGCTGGCACAGCACCCTCCTGGCACAGCTGTACTGCTGCAAGAGGCTGACCCAAGGTGTCCCCCAAGCACCTCAGCCCTGGACAAGTCCTCTCCTCTTGGAGGCTGCAGGGAGCCCTAGGGGCTCTGCTCCCCAGGCTCAGGTGAGAGCAGAAGAGGACCTGGCCTGGAGTGGTGCCAGGGGGGTCAGGTTGGAGAGGAGGAAAAATGTCTTTGATGCAGGAGTGGTGAGGGACTGGCAGAGGATGCCCAGGGAGGTGGTGGAGTGCCCATGCCTGGAGGTGCTCCAGAGCTGTGTGGCCATGGCACCTGGGGCCATGGTGGTGCTGGGCTGATGCTGGACTGGGTGACCTCAGAGGCCAGCAGTGTGCCAGCTCCAGCCCTGCCTGCTCCACCTGCTGCCCTTGGCCTCAGCTCTCCCAGCACAGCATCCCTGGCAAGTGCCACCTGCCAAGGGCATCTCCACCATGCCTGCCAACCCCCAGCTCCTCCCTGCTGCAGAGCCCAGAGCAGACAGCTCCAGAGAGGCCTCTCTGTGCCCTGCTGAGAGCCCCCACGGCCCCAGCCCAGGCTCTCTGCAGCCAGCAGAGGCTCTGCCCAGGCTGCTGGTGAGCAGCCAAGGCCATAGGCAGGGCACAAGCAGCCTCCAGGAAGAGCAGGAAGCTGCTGCCAAGCCCTGGCACAGCCCAAGCAGCAGTGAACCTCTCCAAAGAGCTCCTGCATGGATCCAGCAACCAAGGGGTGGGAGATGCCCTTGGAGCTGGGCTGTGCCCAGCCCCTGCCCTGCTGCCCTGGCACCCAGGGCTGGGCTCTGCCAGCCTCAGGGACTCTGTTCCTGGAGTGGCTCCAAAGAGCTGCAGTCAGGAAGCAGCCAGGGGCAGCTCTGAGAGGTGAGGGCAGAGCCCACCAGGAGGCTCCTTAGCTCTGGGCAGGGCCCTGGCAGCTGAAGGCTCTCCCATGCCACCCTCTGCTCCCTCAGCAGCTGCCCCCAGCCTCCGTGGCACCAGCCCTGCCCCCCAACAGGTGAGGGCTGCTCTGTGCCAGGGACCCTGCAGCACTCTGCAGCTCCCCGGGCAGCAGCCTGGGCACAGCTGTCCAAAGGGGTCCACACACCCTGCCCCTCCCACAGCAGCAGCCTGGGCACTGACCTTGGCCTCCTCGTTGATGTCCCAGGTGAAGGAGATGGCATTGTAGGCAATCTCCTCGATGTTGCTGATGGTGTTGAAGCTCTCCTTGTAGTCAGCTGTCGGGAGGAAGGGTGCAGGGAGCAGGTCAAGAGGGGAATCCTGCAGTGCTTGGGCTGGAAGGGACCTCAGAGAGCCTCCTGCTGCACCCCCTGCCAGGGGCAGGATGAGGAACCTCATGGGACAGGGCTCATCCAGCCTGGCCCTGGGCACCTCCAGGGAGGGAGCATCCACAGCCTCCCTGCAGCCCATCACAGGATCACAGCATGGCAGGGGCTGGGAGGGACCTCTGGAGGTCATCCAGTCCTGTGTGCCCACCCAGGAGCACATCCAGGTGGGATGGAAGCTCTCCAGGGCAGGAGACTCCACAGCCTCTCTGGGCAGCCTGCTCCAGGCCTCCTGCACCCTCACACCAGAGAAGTTTCTCCTGGGCTCCAGCCCCCACAGCCTGCAACTGCTGAGCTGCACTTCAGGGTGCAGCATCCACAGGGCTGGGGATGGTTCTGGTACTAAACAACCAAACCAAACTCCAGAGTGAGGAGGGAGGAGGCAGGGAGCAGTGCCAGCCCCAACAGGCACTCCAGGGGCTGGCAGTGCCCCACAGCAGCTACCACCTTGACAGGCAGAAGCTTCACATTGAGTGGTGAGAGGCTGGAATGGGTTGCCCCTGCAGGGAGGTGTTTGGGGCCAGATCCCTGGAGGTGTTTGGGGCCAGGCTGGCAGAGGCTGTGGGCAGCCTGCTCTAGGGTAGGGTGTCCCTGGGCATGGCAGGGGGGTTGGGACTGGNGGTTGAGGGTGGTGAGACACTGGCACAGGTTGAGGGTGGTGAGACACTGGCACAGGTTGAGGGTGGTGAGACACTGGCACAGGTTGAGGGTGGTGAGACACTGGCACAGGTTGAGGGTGGTGAGACACTGGCACAGGTTGAGGGTGGTGAGACACTGGCACAGGTTGAGGGTGGTGAGACACTGGCACAGGTTGAGGGTGGTGAGACACTGGCACAGGTTGCCCAGGGAGGTGTTTTTGGCCAGACTGGCAGAGGCTGTGGGCAGCCTGCTCTAGGGTAGGGTGTCCCTGGGCATGGCAGGGGGTTGGAACTGGATGCTCCTTGTTCTCCCTTCCTGGTTCTGGGATTCTCTTTGTTGGTGCCAGGGTGCAGGAGCCCAGGGCTGGGGGTTGGAAGTGGAGGATGCTGAGGGTCCCCTCCCCAGTGCCAGGGTCCCTGCAGGCAGGCAGTGGTGGGCAGGAGGCAGGAGCTGTGCTCACCTATGTCGATGCAGCGCTGCTTGGCCGTGTGCTGCCTCGAGTGCCAGTACTTCCAGTGCCTCAGCTGCTCCTCACGGCTCTTGTCCTCAGCAAACACCACCATGATCACACTCTGCAGGGACAGGGCACAGGCCTCACCAGCACACCCCATGGGGCACGGCCGTGGGGCAGGGAGCAGCCCTGGGACCCCTCCTGGCAACCAGGCTATGGGTGCAGCAGGCAGGGAGCAGCCCAGGGACCCCTCTGGGGGCACAGCAGGCAGAGCTGTGCCAAGCAAGGAGGCAGAGAGCAGCCCTGGGACCCCTCTGGGGGTGCACAGCAGGCAGAGCTGTGCCAAGCAAGGAGACAGGGAGCAGCCCAGGGACACCACTGGGGACACAGCAGGCAGAGCTGTGCCAAGCAAGGAGACAGGGAGCAGCCCAGGGAACCCTCTGGGGACACAGCAGGCAGAGCTGTGCCAAGCAAGGAGGCAGGGAGCAGCCCAGGGACACCACTGGGGGCACAGCAGGCAGAGCTGTGCCAAGCAAGGAGGCAGGGAGCAGCCCTGGGACCCCTCTGGGGGTGCACAGCAGGCAGAGCTGTGCCAAGCAAGGAGACAGGGAACAGCCCAGGGAACCCTCTGGGGCACAGCAGGCAGAGCTGTGCCAAGCAAGGAGACAGGGAGCAGCCCAGGGAACCCTCTGGGGGTGCACAGCAGGCAGAGCTGTGCCAAGCAAGGAGACAGGGAACAGCCCAGGGAACCCTCTGGGGCACAGCAGGCAGAGCTGTGCCAAGCAAGGAGACAGGGAGCAACCCAGGGACACCACTGGGGGCACAGCAGGCAGAGCTGTGCCAAGCAAGGAGGCAGGGAGCAGCCCTGGAGGAGCAGAGCAGCTCTGCCAGCTGGAGCAGAGGATGTTGCTGGCAGAGGCTGCATCAGCTGCACACTGCTGACACCACTGCTGAGCACCCAGCACATGGGCAGCAAGGGCAGGGCAGCTAAGGGGGTGCTGCTCTGGGGGGTCCCTCCTCTCTGGAGAGCTGCTGGGAGGGCACCCCTGTGGCAGTGGCAGGGGATCCCTGCTCTCCCTCTCTGGGGGGCTGAAGGCAGCTGCATGGTGCTGCCCAGGGGGGCTGGCACTCACAGGACCTTGCTGAGGGGTGGATGCCCTTGGGGGTGGCACTCACAGGACCTTGCTGGGGGGTGGATGCCCTTGGGGGTGGCACTCACAGGACCTTGCTGGGGGGTGGATGCCCTTGGGGGTGGCACTCACAGGACCTTGCTGGGGGGTGGATGCCCTTGGGGGTGGCACTCACAGGACCTTGCTGGGGGGTGGATGCCCTTGGGGGTGGCACTCACAGGACCTTGCTGGGGGGTGGATGCCCTTGGGGGTGGCACTCACAGGACCTTGCTGGGGGGTGGATGCCCTTGGGGGTGGCACTCACAGGACCTTGCTGGGGGGTGGATGCCCTTGGGGGTGGCACTCACAGGACCTTGCTGGGGGGTGGATGCCCTTGGGGGTGGCACTCACAGGACCTTGCTGNGGTGGCACTCACAGATCCTTGCTGAGGGGTGGATGCCCTCAGGGGGTGGCACTCACAGGACCTTGCTGAGGGGGTGATGGATGCCCTTGGAGGGGGGTTGGATGCCCTCGGGGGGTGGCACTCACCCGGACCTTGCTGAGGGGGTGGTGGATGCCCTCGGGGGGGGTGGCCTCCTTGAGGGTGATGGGGTAGAACTGGCCCTTGTTCAGGTAGGTCATGGTGCTGTCCCCAGGCTTCTGCCGCAGCGACTTGGAGGCCTCCAGGGTGTACTCGAAGTTGTTCCTGGGAGCCAGGGGGGGCAGAGGCTGCTCAGGAACTTTCCTGGAGAGCTGCTCCCAGCTCCCACCCGGAGAGCTCCCAAGGTGCCAGCGGTGGGCACAGGAGCTGCAGGAGCCCTCTGCCAGCCCTTCCCCTCTGAGACCTCCTTGCCAGCATCAGCCCAGACACAGAGGGCAGGGCTGGGAGCTGCCAACTGCTGCAGTGGGAGAGGATCCATCAGCAGGAGGCTGCCCAGAGGGCACAAAGTGGCTGGGGCTGGAGGGGAGCTTGGAGATCAGCCAGGACCAAGCCCATGCCACGGGCAGGGACTCCTGGCCCTGGCCATTGTGCTCAGGGCCTCGAGGAGAGCAGTGCCAGGGGGCACAGGGCTGGAAGGCAGCTGTGAAAGCACTGCAGAGCTGCCAGATGCCAACACACCTGCCCAGGGCACAGGGGCTGGCGGGCACCAGCCCAGGGCAGCTGCCCCCAGGACACTGCAGTGAGAGGGGGAAGAGCCACAGCCCCCAGGTGGGGCAGGCTGGGCAGGGGCAGAGGGGCAGAGGGGCAGAGGGGCAGAGGGGCAGAGGGGCAGAGGGGCAGTGCCACTCAGCCTTACCCAGCAATGCTGTCGAAGACATAATCCTCAGAGCCCATGCTGGGCATGCGCAGGTTCAGCTCCGGGGGGAAGAACACCTGGGAGGCAGCAGGGACCCCTCACTGCCACCA
>VWZI01001258.1:32361-47665 GCA_013396835.1 Psilopogon haemacephalus
TCACAGCCTCCCTTGGGCTCTCTCCAGTGGTGCTCTCTGGACCTGGGGCCCCAGCAATGCCCAGGCAGTGCCCCCTGGCCCCAGCAATGCCCAGGCAGTGCCTCCCCAGCCCCAGCAATGCCCAGGCAGTGCCCCCCGGCCCCAGCAGTGCCCAGGCAGTGCCTCCCCAGCCCCAGCAGTGCCCGGGCAGTGCCCCCCAGCCCCAGCAGTGCCCCCCAGCCCCATCCCCAGTGCCCTCCTCACCTGCGGGAGCAGAGCTTGGCAGTGCAGAGCCAGTAGTGGGGGTTGGTGGGTCGGGGAGGGCTGCAGCTGGCCAGGGCTGCCTGCAGGCTGTGCCCGTGGAAGCAGCTCCCAGCTGGGCTGTCCTGGGACCACTGGAGCTGGAAGGTGGCAGCTGTGTGCCCGTGTGCTGGTGGCTGGGTGGCAGCTGGGGGCTCCCTGCCAGACAGCTTCCCAAACTGCCTCTGCAGGCTCACTGCTGTCTCTGCAAACACACCACAGGCACAGTGCTGCACTGCTGCTCTGCTGCACTGCTGCCTGCCACTGCCCAGCGCTGCCAGGAGAGGGGCACTGGGGCCTGGGCCTCTGCTCTTAGATCTCCTTTGCCTCGCAGTGGAGATACCTGCCAGGACCTGAAGGGGGCTACAGAAAAGCTGGGGAGGGACTTCTGAGGCTCTCAGGCAATGCCAGGAGTGGGGGGAATGGAGCAAAGCTGGAGGTGGGGAGATGGAGTCTGGAGGTGAGGAGGAAGTTGTTGAGCAGGAGAGTGGTGAGAGGCTGGAATGGGTTGCCCCTGCAGGGAGGTGTTTGGGGCCAGATCCCTGGAGGTGTTTGGGGCCAGGCTGGCAGAGGCTGTGGGCAGCCTGCTCTAGGGTAGGGTGTCCCTGGGCATGGCAGGGGGGTTGGGACTGCCTGATCCTTGTGCTCCCTTCCAACCCTGACTGATTCTGTGGAGCACTGGGAAGCCCCTGGGGGCCTGCACCTCAGGATGCTGCAGCTCTGGAGCAGGCTGCCCAGACAGGCAGTGCAGCCTCCATCTCTGCAGCCTTTCAAACCCCTACTGGACGTGCTCCTGCGTGGCCTGCCCTGGCAGGGGGTGGCACTGGCTGATGCCCAGCACCAGCAGTGCCACAGCAGCTGGCAGTGCAGCAGGCCAGGGTGGGCATGAGCTCCCTCCCAGCTGTGCCACAGCAGGGCCCTGGGAGCCTGGCAAAGGCAGTGCCAGGGAAGCAGAGGCCAAATGGTGCCTCAAGGGCCCAGGCACAGGCTGCAGTGCTCCAGCAGAGCTGCCCAGGGATGTTGGAGAGAGCAGGCAGGGGGCATGGAAAGGCTGCCAGGGGCAGGGCTGCAGCCTGCTGGGGGGGACAGGCCGGGAAGAAGCAAACTGCACTCACCCCTCCTGCGCAGCAGCCGGGACCTGCGCCGCCCAGAGCAGGAGAGAGGCTTCTGGCTCCTCCACTGGCACCTGCAGGCACAGCAGCACACAGCTGCAGCACACACAGCTGCAGCGGCACGCACACGGCTGCAGTGGCACACAGCTGCAGCACACAGCTGCAGCACACACAGCTGCAGCAGCACGCACACAGCTGCAGCAACACACACACAGTTGCAGCACACACACAGCTGCAGCAGCAGATGGCTGCAGTGGCACACAGCAGCAGCAGCACACACATGGCTAAAGCACACACACAGCTGCAGCAGCACACAGCTGCAGCACACACACAGCTGCAGCAGCACACAGTTGCAGCACCACACAGCTGCAGCACACACACAGCTGCAGCAGCACACAGTTGCAGCACACACACAGCTGCAGCACACACACAGCTGCAGCAGCACACAGTTGCAGCACACACACATGGCTGCAGCGGCCACTGCCGCCACTTGACCACAGCCACCTCCTGCCTTGGTTTGGTCACCTCCTGCCTTGACCACAGCCACCTCCTGCCTTGGTTTGGTCACCTCCTGCCTTGACCACAGCCACCTCCTGCCTTGATTGGTCACCTCCTGGCTCCACTCCCCTCCAGAAACAAGGAGCAGGTTCTCAGCCTCCTGAGCTGCCTGCCCTGGAACACAACAATCCCCAACTCCTCTTACTTGGCTCTTTCTTCATCCTGTCTCTTCTGCTCCACATCCAGGGCACTGCTGACCACCTGGTACCACTTCTTCAGCTCAAAGCAAGGCTCACCTGGGGAAAGCATCTGGGCTCAGGCTGAAGGCAAGGCAAAGCAGTGGGGGCAGTACAGGGGAGCACAGTCACAGAGTCACTGAGGGTGGAGAAGAGCTCTAAGACCACTGAGCCCAACCACAACCCTCCTGTGCTCCAGCAAGGCTGTGCTTAAGGACCCCTGCTTGGAACCAGCAGAGGTGTGAGGGAGGGGAGGCAGCAGGCAGGGTCAGAGCAGCAGCAGGCAGGGTCAGAGCAGCAGCAGGCAGGACAGGCAGGGTCAGAGCAGCAGTAGGCAGGGTCAGAGCAGTTGCAGGCAGGGCAGGCAGGGTCAGAGCAGTTGCAGGCAGGGCAGGCAGGGTCAGAGCAGCAGCAGGCAGGGCCAGAGCTGCTCAAGGCCAGGCTGGGCTGGGGGGTGCAGAGGTCTGGAGCTAGGTGACCCCCAAGGTCTCTGCCCAATCACTGAGTCAGAGAGTGGGCAGGGTCAGAAGGGCTGCTGAAGGGCATCCCCCAAGCTGCTCCAGCTAACAGAGTCCTTCAGGTACCTTCTGTGTTGCTTTTATTTCTTTCCTCAGCAAGGTCTGAAAGCATCCTGCAAGAGAGTCAAGCCCAGCCCCAGTCAGGTGTTTTGGCAGCCCCAGAGGCAGCTCCATGCACCCCAAACACATCCACTGGACACCACTGCCTTGCCCTAGCACAGCCAACAGGCACCACCCCCCTCAGCCCAGCTCCAGCCCCTGCCTGCTGCCTCTGATCCCCTCAGCACTGTCCTGGAAGTGCCTCCAGCTGTGTGCTCCCTGCCCCTGAGCCTCACTGCAGCTCAGACACTGCACACATCCAATGTTGCTAAGGAAAGGATGGTCCAAGGGCAGGGCAAAAATTCTCTTCCCTGAAAGGGTTCTTGAGCCCTGGTCCAGGCTGCCCAGGGCAGTCCCCACCCTTGGAGGGACCTAAAAGCCATGGAAATGTGGGCCAGGAACATCCAGGATGGGCTGGGGCAGGAGGGATGCTGAAGATGATCCAGCTCCAAGCCCCTGCCATGGGCAGGGACACCCAGGACGGGCTGGGGCAGGAGGGATGCTGAAGATCATCCAGCTCCAAGCCCCTGCCATGGCTGTGCCCATGGAACTGGATGATCTTCGACCATTCACCAGGTTGCTGAAGGCTTCATCCAAGCTGTCCTTGAGCCCCTCCAGGCAGGGGACATCCACAGCCTGTTCCAGAGTCTCCCCACCCTCAAGAATTTCCTCCTCCCCTCCAGCCTCCACCTCCCCTCTCCCAGCCCCTGCAGCCCCCTGGGCTTTGCTCACCACTCGTAGTGGTCGTCCAGCAGGAAGAGCAGCTTGAGCACCACCACGATGAGTGCTGCAGCCAGCAGGTCATGCATCACCCTGCTGGTAGCCTCCCCTGCAGGCAGCAGGGTCAGGGCATCAGCTGCCCCCAGGCCCAGCTTCTGCACCAGCAGGCAGGTCCAGGAGTGCAGCTCGTCTGGCCAGGGCAAAGCAAGAGAGCAGCTCAGGCTGGGGCAGGCTGCAGGGGGCTCTGGCAGCACAGGCAGCTGGGGAGGGCATTGCCCAGGGCTCTCAGGGGCACCCCCAGCAGGCTCAGCTGGGGCTGGGGAGGGCTTTGGGGCACACTCACAGGCAGGAAGCAAGCTGCAAGGGTGCTGCAGCAATGGCAGAAAGGCTCAGCCTGGAAGGGACCTCACAGAGCATCTGCTGCAACTGTGGCCAGGCCTTGCTGCTGCTGGCTCCTGCCAGCCAGGATGACCCTGGGCAGCCTGCTCCAGGCAGAGGGGTCCCTGCTGCCTGCAGGGGGTGGGCAGGCAGCCCCCCAGGGTCCCTCCCAAGCCACTGCAGCCTGCCACTGTGAGCCCAGGGAGGGACACAAACTCACACTTGAAATAGCAATGTGAAGCTGTTCCAGTGGGCACAAGGCTCACAGAAGGGTTTCAGTTGGAAGGGACCTCAAAGACCTCCCAGCTCCAGCCCTCTGCCAGGGGCAGGGACACCTCCACCAGCCCAAGCTGCTCAGGGCCTCATCCAGCCTGGCCTTCAGCACCTCCAGGCAGAGAGACCCTGGGCTGGGCTGGCTTAGAAGGGATGGTGAAGATCAGCTGGTGCCCACCCCCTGCCATGGGCACAGCCATGGGCTTGGCACTAGAGGATCTTCAACCTTCCACCAGCCCAAGCTGCTCAGGGCCTCATCCAGCCTGGCCTTCAGCACCTGCAGGCAGGGCACATCCACAGCCTCCCTGGGCAGCCTGTGCCAGTACCACAGGATCACAGCATGGCAGGGGTTGGAAGGGACCTCTGGAGACCTGCCAGGGCAGGGCACCCAGGGACACATCCAGGTGGGGCTGGAATGGCTCCAGAGGTGCAGACTCCAGAGCCTCTCTGGGCAGCCTGCTCCAGGGCTCCAGCACCCTGAGATTACAGAAGTTCCTCCTCATGTTCAGATGAACTTCTGAGGTGCCACTTTGTGCCCCTTACTCCTTGGCACCACTGAGCACAGCCTGGGCCCATCTTCCTGACCCCCCCCTTGATCAGATCCCCTCAGGCTGCTCTCCTCCAGGCTCAGCACCCCCAGGGGCTCTCAACCTGTCCTCACCATGGAGCTGTTCCAGGCCCCTCAAGCAGCTCTGCTGCCCTTTGCTGTGCCCTGGGTGTCAGCTCACCCTGACACCACCATGGGGGAGCCTGTCTGAAATTCACACCAACAGACCCCAAAATGACCAACCAAAGCCTGAAAGCCTCAATCTTGTCAGCAAGGCTGCCCTGAGGCTGGCACCCCCTGGCAGGCTGCAGACAGGGCTGGGAGCAGGACTGGGGCTGCCCCTGGAGCAGCCAGCAGGGCCTGCTGCCACCCCACCACAGCCTGCCCCAGCCCACCTAGGAGCTGGCTCTGCACTGCTGCTGGAGCAGCCTGGAGCAGAGACAGCAGCAGCATAAGCAGGGGCAGAGGCAGCAGGGGAAGCAGCAGGGGCAGCAGGGGCAAAAGCAGGGGCAGCAGAGGCAGGAGGAGCAGAGGCAGCAGCAGGAGCAGAGGCAGCAGAGGCAGGAGGAGCAGAGGCAGGAGCAGGAGCAGAGGCAGCAGAGGCAGCAGGAGCAGAGGCAGGAGCAGCAGAGGCAGGAGCAGGAGCAGAGGCAGCAGAGGCGGCAGCAGCAGGAGCAGAGGCAGCAGCAGGAGCAGAGGCAGGAGCAGGAGCAGAGGCAGGAGCAGGAGCAGGAGCAGAGGCAGCAGAGGCAGCAGCAGGAGCAGAGGCAGCAGAGGCAGGAGGAGCAGAGGCAGGAGGAGCAGAGGCAGCAGAGGCAGGAGGAGCAGAGGCAGCAGAGGCAGGAGGAGCAGAGGCAGCAGAGGCAGGAGGAGCAGAGGCAGCAGCAGCCCCTTATTTTTCAGGGAGACACCCCCAAGTTTCTCACCTTTCCTGTTCAGCCAGCCAGGCAGCAGCTGGGCAGGTTGCATCACCAGCAGATTCCAGCAGGGTTAGCAAGGTGTGAGCCAGCACAGCCCTGCCCCAGCTGCACCTGCCCCTGCCCTGCTGCAGCTCCCAGCTGCTGCCACATAACAGTCAGGGCAAGAGCCAGGAGCAGGTGTCCCTGGGGGCACTCTCAGGCTGCTTCCTTCATCCCAGGCACTACAAATGGCCTTTCCCTGCGTGTTCAGTGGCCCAGGCAGCTCTGCTCACTGCCAGCTGCAAACAGGCCCTGGGACTGCTGGGCACAGTGAGGTGCCTGTGGGCACCAGAGGGCCAACAGTGCCCTGGGCTGCAGCAAGATCATGCTCAAGGGAGGTTCCCTACCCCTCTGCTCTGCCCTGCTGAGGCCACAGCTGCAGTGCTGTGTGCAGCTCTGTGCTCCCTGCTGCCAGGGATGCACTGGAGGCAGCCCAAGGGAGGCTCTGAGGGTGCTGAGGGGCCTGGGAGCATCTGTGTGGGGAGAGCCCTGGGGCTGGCTGGGCTGGAGAAGAGCAGCCCCAGGGGGAGCTGATCAATGCCTCTGAGCACCTGCAGGGAGCTTGCTCTGGCCACCCTCACTGGCCAGAATCCAATCCTCACCTTAGGAGGAAGAGAGGGTGGTGAGACCCTGCCACAGGTTGCCCAGGGAGGTTGTGGAGCACTGACAGTGAGGGTGAGGAGACACTGGCACAGGTTGCCCAGGGAGGTGTTGAGGACCAGTCTGGATGAGTCCTTGAGTGGCCTGTTCCAGTGGGAGGTGTCCCTGCCTGTGGCACAGGGGGGCTGGAGCTGGCTGAGCTCTGAGCTCCCTTCCAACCTAACCCATTCTGCATCTCCAGCCCCAATCTGCCCTCCCCCAGCTGAGGCTGCTGCTGCCAGCCCTTCCCTCCCCCATTGGCCTTCATGATGGTAAACAGGAAGAGCTCCAGAGCAGGCAAAACCTCCACAGGGACTGCTGAGGCTCTGCAGGCTCCTCAGGAACGGCTCAGGGCAGCACTGGCAGCTGCCCAGCACCCAGCCCCAGCACTGCTCTCCCAGCCCCAGCACTGCTCTCCCAGCCCCAGCACTGCTCTCCCAGCCCCAGCACTGCTCTCCCAGCCCCAGCACTGCTCTCCCAGCCCCAGCACTGCTCTCCCAGCCCCAGCACTGCTCTCCCAGCCCCAGCACTGCTCTCCCAGCCCCAGCACTGCTCTCCCAGCCCCAGCACTGCTCTCCCAGCCCCAGCACTGCTCTCCCAGCCCCAGCACTGCTCTCCCAGCCCCAGCACTGCTCTCCCAGCCCCAGCACTGCTCTCCCAGCCCCAGCACTGCTCTCCCAGCCCCAGCACTGCTCTCCCAGCCCCAGCACTGCTCTCCCAGCCCCAGCACTGCTCTCCCAGCCCCAGCACTGCTCTCCCAGCCCCAGCACTGCTCTCCCAGCCCCAGCACTGCTCTCCCAGCCCCAGCACTGCTCTCCCAGCCCCAGCACTGCTCTCCCAGCCCCAGCACTGCTCTCCCAGCCCCAGCACTGCTCTCCCAGCCCCAGCACTGCTCTCCCAGCCCCAGCACTGCTCTCCCAGCCCCAGCACTGCTCTCCCAGCCCCAGCACTGCTCTCCCAGCCCCAGCACTGCTCTCCCAGCCCCAGCACTGCTCTCCCAGCCCCAGCACTGCTCTCCCAGCCCCAGCACTGCTCTCCCAGCCCCAGCACTGCTCTCCCAGCCCCAGCACTGCTCTCCCAGCCCCAGCACTGCTCTCCCAGCCCCAGCACTGCTCTCCCAGCCCCAGCACTGCTCTCCCAGCCCCAGCACTGCTCTCCCAGCCCCAGCACTGCTCTCCCAGCCCCAGCACTGCTCTCCCAGCCCCAGCACTGCTCTCCCAGCCCCAGCACTGCTCTCCCAGCCCCAGCACTGCTCTCCCAGCCCCAGCACTGCTCTCCCAGCCCCAGCACTGCTCTCCCAGCCCCAGCACTGCTCTCCCAGCCCCAGCACTGCTCTCCCAGCCCCAGCACTGCTCTCCCAGCCCCAGCACTGCTCTCCCAGCCCCAGCACCCAGCCCCACCACTGCTCTCCCAGCCCCACCACTGCTCTCCCAGCCCCACCACTGCTCTCCAGCCCCCCTGGGCTGGGGCACAGCCTTACCAGGCAGGTTGGCCTCCATCAGGTACCTGATGCAGAGCATGTCAGGGTGCAGGAAGCAGCTGGGGGTCACCTCTGGGAAGCGAGGCAGCTCCAGGAAGGCTGCAAGCTGCAGCATTTTGTCATGCACCTCCTCGTAGGCAGGCCAGGACTGCAAGGCAGAGGGTGCCAGGGTCACCACGGGGGAACGATGCCAACCTGTGCCCAGCCCTCTGCCAAGGGACACAGAACTGCCCACACAGCCCCTCCAGCACTGCCCTGCCTGGCACTGGGGCAGGAGGAGCTGCCCACAGAAAAGGGCTGGGTGGAGAGGCCAGAGAGTGCCTGAGGAAGGAGCAGGCAGAGAGCTGCTGCAGACCTGGAGGTGAGGAGGAAGTTGTTGAGCATGAGAGTGGTGAGAGGCTGGAATGGGTTGCCCCTGCAGGGAGGTGTCTGGGGCCAGATCCCTGGAGGTGTTTTTGGCCAGGCTGGCAGAGGCTGTGGGCAGCCTGCTCTAGGGTAGGGTGTCCCTGGGCATGGCAGGGGGGTTGGGACTGGTTGATCCTTGTGCTCCCTTCCAACCCTGCCTGATTCTATGACCTGCAACCAGCCCAGCCCAGCCCAGCAGCTCTGCCTGGGGGCTCCCCAGGGGGGCTCCAGCTGCTCCAAAAATGAGGGAGGCCTGGGTTGGAAGTGACCTCAAAGATCATCCAGCCCCAAGCCCCTGCCATGGGAGGGACACCCAGGATGGGCTGGGTTAGAAGGGATGCTGANGCTGGAATGGGTTGCCCCTGCAGGGAGGTGTCTGGGGCCAGATCCCTGGAGGTGTTTTTGGCCAGGCTGGCAGAGGCTGTGGGCAGCCTGCTCTAGGGTAGGGTGTCCCTGGGCATGGCAGGGGGGTTGGGACTGGTTGATCCTTGTGCTCCCTTCCAACCCTGCCTGATTCTATGACCTGCAACCAGCCCAGCCCAGCCCAGCAGCTCTGCCTGGGGGCTCCCCAGGGGGGCTCCAGCTGCTCCAAAAATGAGGGAGGCCTGGGTTGGAAGTGACCTCAAAGATCATCCAGCCCCAAGCCCCTGCCATGGGAGGGACACCCAGGATGGGCTGGGTTAGAAGGGATGCTGAAGATCATCCAGTCCCAAGCTCCTGCCATGCTGTGCCCATTGCTGTGCCCAGGCTGTGCTCATGGCAGGGGACTTGGAACTGGAACTTCAACCTTCCAGCAGCACAGGATGCTCAAGGCTTCATCCAGCCTGGCCTTGAGCACCCCCAGGCACAGGGGCCCCAGCAGCTCCCTGGGCAGCCTGTGCCAGAGCCCCAGGCTGAGCTGTGCCCAAGCCTCTGCCTGCAGTCTGCAGTCAGTTCTGCCCCAGAAGGCACAGGGCAGGCTCTGCTCTGCCCTGCCAGGGCATCTGCTGCTTGCTTTTGGCAGCTGAAGAGCAAACCCAAGTGGTGTAAAAGAGACCAACAGAGCCAGGCCAGGAGCTGTGGTTGGGTCCTTTCCAAAGCAGCAGAAGCTGCTGTTAGCTGCTGAGGTTCAGCAGGAGGGGGGCACACAGCAGGCACCTGCAGCTCCAGGGTGGGCACCCTAAGCCCCCACCCATCAACCAAACAGCTTCACAGGTGCACCAGGCTGGAAGGGACCCTCCAAGGGCATCTTGTCCACCCCCCCTGCAGTCACAGGGCAGCTCCAGCTGCAGCAGGCTGCACAGGGACACAGCCAGGCTGACCTTGAGTGTCTGCAGGGATGGAGCCTCCAGCACCTCCCTGGGCAGCCTGTGCCAGGCTCTCCCCACCCTCACTGTGCAGAGCTTCTGCTGATGCCCAACCTCACCCTGCCCTGCTCCAGCCCGAAACCACTGCCCCTGTGCTGTCCCCACAGCCCCTTCTGAGCATCCCTCCCCTGGTGGGGGTCAGAGCCTGCAGGGCCTATCCCCAGCAGCTGTGGAGCCCTGGCAGCAGCCCTGCTGCTCCTGCCAGCCTCTGCTGAGTCAGGATGAAGCAAGAAGCTGAGCCCAGCAGCAGGCTTCCAGGAGCATGCAGAGTGCATCCATCAGCAGCTGGCAGCTGGGCAGCACACAGCAGAGCAGCCAGGGGCTGGCAGCTGCCAGCAGGCACTGTGTGCCCAGGCCACCAGCTGCAGCTGTCCCTGCTGCCTGCAGGGGCTCGGCCAAGGTGACCTGGGAGGGTCCCTCCCAGCCCAGCACATCCTGAGGTGCTGCTGAGCTGTGCCAGAGCTGGGGACAGGCAGCACAGCCCTGGGCCTGCAGCTCCACAGCCCCTGCCAAGGCTGAGCAGGAGCACCCAAGCTGCACACAGCCAGCAGGGCAGGTGGTGGCCAAGGAGCTCCTCGTGAGGCTGCCTCCAAGGAGGCCAGGGGGCTCCTGGGGGGCACTGAGACTGTGCCCAGCAGGGCCAGGGAGCCTCTCCTGCCCCTCTGGCAGCTCTGCCTGCTGAGGCCACAGCTGCAGTGCTGTGCCCAGCGCTGGGCTCCAGCTCCAGAGGGACCCAGAGGTAGTGGAGAGAGTCCAGGAGAGCTGTGAGGGGGCAGAAGGGCCTGGGAGATGCCTGTGGGCAGGAGAGGCTGAGCCCTGGGGCTGCTGAGCCTGGAGAAGGCTGAGAGGGGATCTGATCAAGGCCTGCAAATATCTGAGGGGTGGGGGGCAAGAGGCAGGGGCCAGGCTCTGTGCAGTGGTGCCCTGGGACAGGGCAAGGGGCAGTGGGCACCAACTGCAACCCAGGAGGTGTGAGGGAGCTGGAGCCTGGAGCAGGCTGCCCTGAGAGGCTGTTTGATGGAGCAGAGGGGACTGAGAGCTTCCCTGGACAGCTCTGCCCTGGCAGCCTGTGCCCAGGTGTGCCAGCTCAGCCAGCTGCAGCCCCTCTGAGCAGGACCCCTCAGCACCCCTCAGCACACTGCTTTGTGCAGAGCAGAGAGCACTGAGGCAGCCCAGAGCAGGCTTTCAGCAGCCTCTTCCAGCAGCTGCCCTCTCCTGCAGCAGGACAATCAGGTGGGGGCAGGCAGGACTGCAGCATTGCTGCTTGCTGGGCCAGAGGGAGCAGGCCTGGGCTGGCCTCTGGGGACCCTGCAGGCTCCACAGTGCCCAGCCTGGGCTGGCTCTGCACTGGAGACCACAGAATCAAGCAGCTTGGAAGAGACCTCTGGGATCCTCCAGCCCAACCTAGCAGCTGACCCTGGCCATGAACTGACCCTGAGAATCACAGAAGCAGGAGGAGAGCTCCAAGCTCCTCCAGCCCAACCTATCCCATGGCACTCAGTGCCCATCCAGGCTGTGCTTCAACACCTCCAGGGATGGGGACTCCACCACGTCCCCTGCAGCCCATCCCAATGCCAATCACTCTCTCTGCCAGGAACTTCCTCCTCACATCCAGCCTGAGCCTGCCCTGCCACAGCTTCAGCCTCTGTCCCCTCCTTCTGTCCCTGGCTGCCTGGCAGCAGAGCCCAAGCCCAGCTGGCCACAACCTCCCTGCAGGCAGCTGCAGAGAGCAATGAGCTCTGCCCTCAGCCTCCTCTTCTGCAGGCTGCACACCCCCAGCTCCCTCAGCCTCTCCTCTTGGGGCTGTGCTCCAGGCCCCTCCCCAGCCTTGTGCCCTTCTCTCAGCAAGCCAAGGCCCAGGACCACCTTTGACATGCACCCTGAAGAGAAGCTCAAAGCTTGCACTGGGAGCTTTGCCCAGCCCCAGGAGTTACTGCAGTGACTCTGGAGCTCAGTGCCAGCTCTGGTCTGAGAATTACCTCGTTTGGGAGGATCTTCACCCTCCCAGCAGCTCAGGCTGCTCAAGGCCTCCAGCCCCTGCCCAGCTGCCCTCAGCCCCAGGAGAGAGCAGAGCAGCAGGCAGCTGAGACTGCTCTGGGAAGAAGGTTCCTGGAATCCCATCCCTGGTGCCCAGGACAGGCACAGGCAAGCTGCAGTTTCTGTTACACAGGAGCAGGCGCCCAGGATGGAGTCGATTACAGAACCCTCACAGCAGGAAACTTCCTCCTCAAGCCTCTCCCCTGCTGCTCTGCATCCTGCACTGCTGCCTGCACTGCATGGCTGCCACTGCATGGCTGCCACTGCACCTGCTCAGGCTCAGCAACTCAGGGCACCCTGCAGGAAGGCTGCAGAGGGACTTGTGCTGAGGGGGCCTGAGACAGGCCAAGGGGCAATGGTTTGGAGCTGAGGCAGAGCAGGCTGAGAGTGGAGCTGAGCAAGAAGTTGTTGAGTGTGAGGGTGGTGAGAGCCTGGCACAGGCTGCCCAGGGAGGCTGTGGCTGCCTCCTGCCTGGGGGTGTTGAGGGCCAGGCTGGATGAGGCCTTGAGCAGCTGAGTCTGGCTGAGAGGTGTCCCTGGGCAGGGTGGGGAGGTTGGGGCAGCTCTGAGGTCCCTCCCAGCCTGAGCCACTCTGGGGTTCCATCAAAAACACAGAGACAGGGAGGAAATTGCAGAGACAGCCCCAAGAGAGGGGAGTGCAGGGCAGGGCCAGGCTGGAGGGGAGCAACAACTCCCTCCCTGCAGGAGTGGCCAGGGACTGGCAGAGGCTGCCCAGGGAGGGGCTGCAGTCCCCATCCCTGGAGGTGTCCCAGCCCTGTGTGCCCATGGTTTGGTGCCCATGGTCTGGTGCCCATGGTGGTGCTGGGCTGGTGCTGGGCTGGCTGAGCCCAGAGGCCTTTCCCAGCCCACTCCATGACTGCAAGCCCAGAGCCATCTCCACACCCCAGCAACCCAAACCATGGTGAGAGGTGGCAGGGGCAGGAGCCCAGCACCACCCGACTGCAGGCAAACAAGAATGGCAGCTCCTGGCTTCACCTGCATGCCTCAGAGCTGCACCACAGCCCCTGCAGCACAGAGCCCAGGGCACTGCAGCTCAGGCCAGTGTCAGCCGCAGCAGAGCTGCACAGCCTGGGGAACAGGAGCCCAGCAGCAGAGGGAGGGTGCCAGGGCCAGGCTGGGGGCTGCAGAAAGCCTTTGCCACTTCACCCTGAACACTCTGGCAGGCAGCAGAGCAAACCTCCTGATCTGCTGATCCACAGCCACCCAAAGCACCCCCAGCAAAGCCTGGGGGACACAAGCCTGCAGAGTGCCCACGAGCTCTGGGGTGGCCTCCAGGTGTGGCCAGGAGGCAGCAGAGGCTTCAGGCTGGGGTGGGGAAGGAATTCCTGACAGTGAGGGTGGGGAGAGCCTGGCACAGGCTGCCCAGGGCTGTGCTTGAGGCCCCAGCCCTGCAGGCATTCACCACCAGCCTGAATGTGTCCCTGGGCAGCCTGCAGCTTCTGGAGGTGTCTCTGACTGCAGGGGGTGGGCAAGTGCCCTTGGAGGGTCCCCTGCAGCCCAGGGCACTCTGTGGGTCACCCCATGAGTGCCAGCAGCAGGCAAACTCAAGTGCAGGCAAGGAGAGAGAAGTATCCACTCTAGAATCCTAGAAACAGGCAGGGCTGGAAGGGACCACAAGGATCAGCCAGTCCCAACCCCCTGCCATGCCCAGGGACACCCTACCCTAGAGCAGGCTGCCCACAGCCTCTGCCAGCCTGGCCAAAAGCACCTCCAGGGATCTGGCCCCAGACACCTCCCTGCAGGGGCAACCCATTCCAGCCTTTCACCACTCTCATGCTCAACAACTTCCTCCTCACCTCCAGCCTCAATCTCCCCACCTCCACCTTTGCTCCATTCCCCCCAGTCCTGGCACTCCCTGAGAGCCTCAAAAGTCCCTCCCCAGCTTTTTTGTAGCCTCCTTCAGATGCAGGAAGGCCACCAGAAGGTCCCCTGGGAGCCTCCTCTTCTGCAGCCTGCACAGCCCCAACTCTTTCAGGCTGTGCTCATAGGACAGACCTCAGCACAGCCTCCCTGCTCAGCTCCTTCCTCTTCAGATCCCACATTCAGGTGAGGAAGGAAGCTGCTGGCAGGAGGTGGATGCTGGTCAGGACCCAGCCCAAGAAATTGCAGAGGGAGCTGCAGGGCTCACTGCAGACCCCTTGGGGCCAAGGCACTGGTGAAAGGCAGCACTGCAAGCTGCAGGCTGCAGCCACCTCCTGCTGTCGGTTGGACCCAGCAGGGAACCACCAAAACCCTCAGCAGCTCCTCCCCAATCCATGGGAAATGCTCCAGGCTGCTGCTCCCTGCAGGCTCCCTGCAGCACTCCTGCCCCTGGCACTGCCAGCCCCATCCCAGCCACCCCCAGCCTGCATCTGCAAACCAAAGCAGCTCTGCCTCTGCTGCACCACCTCAGCCACAGGCTCTGCCCCCACTGCACTCTGCTCTGCCCCCACTGCACTCTGCTCAGCCCCTCTGAGCTCTCAGCTGGTCACAGCAGCCCCCAGCAGAGCAAGTGCTCAGAGCCAGCTCCCACTGCCACCTTGCTGGCAGCCAGCAGCAGCTGGAGGAGAGGCTGAGGCTCAGGGCTGGCAGCTGCCAACCTGCTGCCCACAGGGAAACTCTCACAGCCACCTTGGAACACCAACATGAACATGGCATCAGCAGCCTGGAGAGCAGGGGGGGGCTCTTCACACCCTGGGACAGGCTGCCCAGGCAGGGACACCCTGGGACAGGCTGCCCAGGGCAGGGACACCCTGGGACAGGCTGCCCAGGGCAGGGACACCCTGGGACAGGCTGCCCAGGGCAGGGACACCCTGGGACAGGCTGCCCAGGCAGGGCTGTGGATGCCTCTCTGGAGGTGTTGAACCTTCCACCATCCAGCCTGGCCTTGAGGATCACCTAGTTCCAAGCCCCCTGATGGCACAGATGGCACTAGATGGAGGCAGGTGACCCTCAAGGCCCCTTCCAAGGCAGATCTGTGAGCCCAGCAGGCAAGGCCTGCACTGGGGCACTGCTGCACAGGGGCACAAGCTCCAGAGTTCAACCCTGGGCAGTGAACAAGACTGCAGCTCCCAGATAAGGCAGCACAAGCCCCAGAGCTCTCCACAGACAGTCCTGGTTGGTCCCCACCCTCCAGGTGGGGCTGCCACATCCCTCTTGAGTGCTGGGATAAAGGAAAAGCAGGAGAGGTCCAGCCCCTTTGTCATGGCATCCTGGCACAGCTCAGGCTGGCAGGGACCTCAGAGCTCAGCTGCTCCACCCTGCCCAGGGACACCTCTCAGCCAGGCTCAGCTGCTCAGGGCCTCATCCAGCCTGGCCCTGAGCACCCCCAGGCAAGAGGCAGCCACAGCCTCCCTGGGCAGCCTGTGCCAGGCTCTCACCACCCTCACACTGCAGAACTTCCCAAGAAGCAGAGGCAGAGGCCATGGCCATGGCACTCGTGGCCATGCTGCTGTTGGGCTGATGCTTGGACTCAGTGGCCCTGGAGAGCTCTCCCAGTCCAAGCCACTCTCTGGCTCCATGATCTCCAGGTACAACCCCTGAAGGCAGCCTGGTGACCAGCCAGAGCTTGGCCAAGGCACCCACTGCTGGGACTGGGACTGCACAAGGCAAGGAGCAACACAGCACCAAGGCAGGGGGGAGAGGAGACTGAGGAGCACCAAGGGAGGGGGGAGAGGAGACTGAGGAGCACCAAGGGAGGGGGGAGAGGAGACTGAGGAGCACCAAGGCAGGGGGAGAGGAGACTGAGGAGCACCAAGGCAGGAGGGAGAGGAGACTGA
>VWZI01001258.1:48271-59158 GCA_013396835.1 Psilopogon haemacephalus
AGGAGGGAGAGGAGACTGAAGAGCACCAAGGCAGGGGGGAGAGGAGACTGAGGAGCACCAAGGGAGGAGGGAGAGGAGACTGAAGAGCACCAAGGCAGAGGGGAGAGGAGACTGAGGACCACCAAGGCAGGGGGGAGAGGAGACTGAAGAGCACCAAGGCAGGAGGGAGAGGAGACTGAGGAGCACCAAGGCAGGAGGGAGAGGAGACTGAAGAGCACCAAGGCAGAGGGGAGAGGAGACTGAGGAGCAGAGCACCAAGGAAAGCCATGCCCAAAGCCTGGCACTGCAATGCCACAGCTGACTGGTGGAGCCCTGCAGTGAAGAGGAAGCAACTACCAGACTGTGCTGGAAGAGGAAGCAGAAAAGGAGCCCAGCTGGGTAAAACCACCCCGAGGAAGGGAACTCCTCTGTCTGCCAGGAGCAGAGGCTGAGGTCATTTACACACCAGAGGCTCCAAGGAAGTGGCTGAGGAGCTGTGAGAAACACCAAGGTGGTGTCTGCACCACCTGCAGAGGCTGCAGCCATCAAAGCCTCCCCACACATGCAAAAAGGGAGGCTGGGGAGGGCTGCAATTATTGGCTTGGCAGGGATCCTGGGCAAGGGATACAATGGGAATGGGGAACAGGGAGCCTAAAAATACCCTGGCAGGCAAGCAGCCTTCCCTGGGTCAGCAGAGCAGGGCTGGCTGCAGCTCCAGCCCCCACCACCAGCTGCCCTGGAGCCTCCTCTGACCTGAGCAAGGGACAGCTGAGGGGGACCCAAACCCAACCCAGCCCAGGCTGGCTCCACAGCTGCTCTGCTGGGAAGCAGAGGGCAGAATGAAGGGGGCCAAGCAGAGCGGGGCCTGGGGAGGTTCACCTCAGAGATCAGATCTGCAGGTCCTCAGAGAAGTGAGGGCACAGCCAAGGTGGGCAGCAGAAGGACCAGAGGCAGTGATGCACAAGTGCTGGCAAGGGTCAAACAGCACCAAAGAGGAGAGGGGCAGCAAGGGGGAGAGAGGCAGCAAGGGGGAGAGGGACAGCAAGGGGGAGAGGGACAGCAAGGGGGAGAGGGACAGCAAGGGGGAGAGGGACAGCAAGGGGGAGAGGGACAGCAAGGGGGAGAGGGACAGCAAGGGGGAGAGGGACAGCAAGGGGGAGAGGGACAGCAAGGGGGAGAGGGACAGCAAGGGGGAGAGGGACAGCAAGGGGGAGAGGGACAGCAAGGGGGAGAGGGACAGCAAGGGGGAGAGGGACAGCAAGGGGGAGAGGGACAGCAAGGGGGAGAGGGACAGCAAGGGGGAGAGGGACAGCAAGGGGGAGAGGGACAGCAAGGGGGAGAGGGACAGCAAGGGGGAGAGGGACAGCAAGGGGGAGAGGGACAGCAAGGGGGAGAGGGACAGCAAGGGGGAGAGGGACAGCAAGGGGGAGAGGGACAGCAAGGGGGAGAGGGACAGCAAGGGGGAGAGGGACAGCAAGGGGGAGAGGGACAGCAAGGGGGAGAGGGACAGCAAGGGGGAGAGGGACAGCAAGGGGGAGAGGGACAGCAAGGGGGAGAGGGACAGCAAGGGGGAGAGGGACAGCAAGGGGGAGAGGGACAGCAAGGGGGAGAGGGACAGCAAGGGGGAGAGGGACAGCAAGGGGGAGAGGGACAGCAAGGGGGAGAGGGACAGCAAGGGGGAGAGGGACAGCAAGGGGGAGAGGGACAGCAAGGGGGAGAGGGACAGCAAGGGGGAGAGGGACAGCAAGGGGGAGAGGGACAGCAAGGGGGAGAGGGACAGCAAGGGGGAGAGGGACAGCAAGGGGGAGAGGGACAGCAAGGGGGAGAGGGACAGCAAGGGGGAGAGGGACAGCAAGGGGGAGAGGGACAGCAAGGGGGAGAGGGGCAGCAAGGGGGCAGGGAGAGGGAAGCTGTCCAGCCTTGGCCACACCTGCAGAGGCTCTTGCCCAGCCCTGGAGCAGGCCCTGCAGTGCCTGAGCTGCCGCCAGAGTGTCTGTGGAGCAGTGCCCAGAGGGCAGGCTGCAGGCTCAGGATGCAGCGTGGCAGAAGCTCATTTCCTGCTCCCCCATCTCCAGCATTCCCCAAAGCTGAGCTGCCCAAGCTGCTGAAGCAGCAAGCTGCAGTGGGCAGCAGCTCTGCAGCACAGGGGTGGGGAAGAGAGAGGAAGGTTTGCAGCTTCCAGCCCTGTGATGTGGTCCAGAGTGCTGCCACGGCACAAAGCTGGGCTGGGCTTGCCCTGCTGGGGCAGCACTGAAGGGCAGGCAGGGAGCAGCATTCCTGGGCAGAGGGAGCCAGGAGCTGCCCCCTGGCAGCTCAGCACCAGCAGCAGCCACACCTGCAGCCCTGCAAGGTCAGGCCTGATGGGCTCTGAGCAGCCTGCTCTGGCTGGGGCTGTCCCTGCTGGCTGCAGAGGGATGCACTGCAGCAGCTTCAGAGGCCCCTTCCAGCCCAAACCATTCCATGGTTCCATCATTTTCTCCCCAGCACAGTGCAGGACCCAGCCTGTGGCCCCCATGCCAGGGCTGCAGCCTGGCCAGGTCCCTGTGCAGAGCCTCCCTACCCCCAGCAGAGCAGCACTGCCACCAGCCCAGTGCCAGTGCCAGCTCCTGGGGGTGCCTCAGTGCCCAGGACATGGACAAAGCCATTCAGGGGAGCTGAGCCCCCCCAGACTGAGCTCCACTGTCCCTATCCTGGGCCTGGCCAGCAGCAGCTGTTTGCCAGGAGCAGGCAGAGGCAGCCCTGCTGAGCAGCATTTACCTCTACACAGAAGATCTTCAGGTCAAGGCCACTCAACTGCATCCTCTCTGGGAAGTGCTGGAGAACATTGAGGTATGGAATGTGCCCTTCAACAACAAACCTGCAGCACAGCAAGGAGAAGGCCACCTTGAAGCAGCCTTCAGGATGGATGTGCCCAGCTGAGCACAACTCTCCCTCCTGCAGCTGAGTTGCCTGCAGTGGCCCCTGTGCAGCCTGCTCTAGGTGGAGCTGTGCCTGCTGCCTGCAGGGTGGTTGGGCAAGGCAAGATGACCTCTGAGGGTCTCTTCCAGCCCCTGCAATCTGTGAGCCTCTCTGAGCCTGCCACACAGCCCAGCAGGTTGCTGCCTTCTGAGCTCTCCAAGTCCCTGCTGGGCTCCTGCAGCGGTTGTCAGCCTGGGCCCTGCTGCTGCTGCCCACACCTCAGCCAGCAGCTGGGTCCAACCCCACCAGCTACAGCCCTGAGCCCCTCACCCAGCACAGCAACCAAGCTGCCACCTCCCCTGCAAGGGCAGCTGGAGGGAGGAGAGGGTGACAAAGAGCAAGGCCGAGGCAGAACAATTCCTGGGTTCGTGGGATGGGTTGGGAGGGACCTTGGAGGTGACCGTGGGAGGGGGCTTGGCACTAGATGATCTCCAAGGCCCCTTCCAACCCAACCCATCCTGTGGCTCTGTGAAGCTTCTCCCCCAGGCCACCCACTGGCTCCATCACTTAGCTGATCTGCAGCAGGTGGAGAGCACTCAGGGTGCCAAAGGGTCTCAGGGGCTCCATCACTGCAGGAGAGGCTCACTGGAAGTGCTCTTCTGAACCCCAAGCAGCCCTCCAGAGGAGCTGACTGCAGTGCTCTGCTGCTAAGTGTGTCAAGCAGCAAGGAGGAGCAGCAGGAGTGGGTCTGTGGTGTTGTAAAAGCCTCCCACAGCTGGCAGAGAGCCCCAGCAGAGCTCCTGGGCAGGGATCACAAGGGAGGAGGCAGCACTCAGCTGACTGCAGGGGTGGGAGAGGAGCAAAGGAGGCAGAGCTCCCAGCAGGGCTCCCGAGGAGCTGCCTCAAAGGAGCCAATTTGCCTAGAGAGCAGGCAAAGGCCCTGCTGAGCCCTCCCTGCTGCCTCTGCCTGGTTTTCATCTCTACTGTCTCTCTGGTTTGATCTGGCTGCATGCAAACGCTGCTCAGCCTCTGCCTTTTCAACTCCACTGCTCACAGGCTGCCAAATGAGCACTTTATGGCAGTTGATGCAATCTAAAATTCCTTCCCCTTCTTCATCAAACCTGTGAAAGGCAGAGGCCTGGAGGGGAGGGAGGGCAGGCAGCCTGATAGTGTAATGATGGCCTCGGAGAGCTGCTAGCTGGGCCCAGCTTTGCAAGCCAAATGGCAGCTTTGAAACGCCCTCAGCAGCTCAGCCCTGTCTGCAGTGCTCCACAGCCCTGACTGCTGCTCTCCTGCCCCTGCTGCAGCAGCACACACAGAGCCCCTGCCCAGGCACCTCTGCTCCTCTCAAGCTCCAACCATCAGCTTCACCTGCTGCCTTGCTGGGCTCTCTTTAGGACTTGGGGTTGGTTTTTTCCCCTCTCCTTTCCCTGCCGTTTTCACTGTTCCTCTGAAAGGCTTTTCAGGAGCTCAGGACAAGCTGAGTTCAGTTCTGGCTCAGCACTGCTGTGGGCAGCAGCAGCAGGGCAGGGATTGTGCCCCTGTGCCCAGCACTGGGGAGGACACAGCTGAGTGCTGGGGGCAGGGTTGGGTCCTCACTGCCAGGAGGACACTGAGGGGCTGGGGCAGGGCCAGAGAAGGGCAGCAAAGGTGGGGCAGGGTCTGGAGAGCAGAGCTGGGGAGGAGCAGCTTCTTGGGATTCACTGCAACCAAGAGAGGAGAACATTCTCCAGGAGCAGCTGCATGGAGTTTAAACTCCTCCACCACCACCCAGGGAGGTTGGACTGGATGGTCCCTGGGGCCCCTCCCAGCCTGGCACACTCAGCTCCTGTGCAGTGCACAGCTCCTGCTGCCAGCTGGGCTGAGAGGCAGGAGGGCAGCAGCAGGCTGCAGTGCACAGCTCCTGCTGCCAGCTGGGCTGAGGGGCAGGAGGGCAGCAGCAGGCTGCAGTGCACAGCTCCTGCTGCCAGCTGGGCTGAGGGGCAGGAGGGCAGCAGCAGGCTGCAGTGTACAGCTCCTGCTGCCAGCTGGGCTGAGGGGCAGCACAAGAGGCAGCAGCAGGAGGGCTGCAGTGCAGCCTCCAGCAGAGGATGGCTCCCAGAAGGGGCTGGGCAGAGGCCACTCTTACCTCAGCAGGTCAGAGAGGGTGATTGGTTCCCTGAGCCAGAGCAGTGCCATGTAGCAGAAGGAGAGGGTCATGGGCATGGTCATCCTCAGCTTGTGGCCTGAGCTGTCCCTCAGGTACATGCTGGCATCCACGGAGCCAGAGCAGGCAGTGCTCCCTGGGGAGGGGTGAGAGGGGCAGCAGGAGCTGGTCAGGGCATGCTCACATCCCATGGCACTCACAGACAAGCAGAGCAGCACTCAGGGAGCTCTGCCCAGCAGTTAGCCCTGTCTGGGGATCACTGAGGTCACAGGAGGGGCCTGGAGCTGCTGGACAGGGGCCAGAGGAGGACACCAAGAGGGTCACAGGGCTGGAGATCCTCCCCTGAGGGGACAGGCTGGGAGAGCTGAGGCTGTGCAGCCTGGAGGAGAGAAGGCTCCAGGGAGACCTCAGAGCAGCCTTACAGTGCCTGCAGGGGCTCCAGGAGAGCTGGGGAGGGACAGGACAAGGGCTGGGAGGGACAGGATGAGGGACAGTGGCTTGGAGCTGGGACAGGGGAGACTGAGAGTGGAGAGGAGGAAGAAATTCTGCACAGGGAGAGTGGGGAGAGACTGGCACAGGCTGCCCAGAGAGGCTGTGGAGTCCCCATCCCTGGAGGTGTCCCAGAGCCCTGTGCCCATGGCACCTGGGGCCACGGTGGTGCTGGCCTGGGTGATGCCAGAGGTCTCCAACCCAAGCAGCTCTGTGGCTGTCTGCAGCAGCCCTGCAGAGCTCTGCCCCTGCCTGCTCACACACTGCTCACACACTGCTCACTCCTCGGGCAAGCAGCCTGCAGCCCTCAGGCTGAAACCCCAGAGAGCCTGGCAGTGCCCAGACTGCAGCCCCAGACAGCCTGGCAGTGCCCAGACTGCAGCCCCAGAGAGCCTGGCAGTGCCCAGACTGCAGCCCCAGAGAGCCTGGCAGTGCCCAGCCTGTGAGACAGTTGCCAGCACAACTGACAGGAGGCCAATGGCAGCCCTGGTGGGAAGTGCCCAGCGCAGGCAGCACTGGCAGGCAGTGCCCAGCGCAGGCAGTGCCCAGCGCAGGCAGCACTGGCAGGCAGTGCCCAGCGCAGGCAGCGCCCAGCGCAGGCAGCACTGGCAGGCAGCGCCCGGTGCAGGCAGCACTGGCAGGCAGTGCCCAGCGCAGGCAGTGCCCAGCGCAGGCAGCACTGGCAGGCAGCGCCCAGCACAGGCAGTGCCCGGCGCAGGCAGCGCCCGGCGCAGGCAGCACTGGCAGGCAGTGCCCAGCGCAGGCAGCACTGGCAGGCAGTGCCCGGTGCAGGCAGTGCCCGGCGCAGGCAGTGCCCGGTGCAGGCAGCACTGGCAGGCAGTGCCCGGTGCAGGCAGTGCCCAGCGCAGGCAGTGCCCGGTGCAGGCAGCACTGGCAGGCAGTGCCCGGTGCAGGCAGTGCCCGGCGCAGGCAGTGCCCGGCGCAGGCAGTGCCCGGCGCAGGCAGCACTGGCAGGCAGTGCCCGGCGCAGGCAGTGTCCGGTGCAGGCAGCACTGGCAGGCAGTGCCCAGCGCAGGCAGTGCCCGGCGCAGGCAGTGCCCGGCGCAGGCAGTGCCCAGTGCAGGCAGTGCCCGGCGCAGGCAGCCGCTGCCGTCTCTGAGCGCCGCTGGTCTCTGGCGCCCTCTGCCGGTGCGGCGCTGCCCGCCAGAAACTGTGGCTGAGGAAGCAGCCCTGGGGGTGGCTTGGAGGGGACCTTGGAGAACATCCAGTGGCTGCCCCTGGCACGGGCACCTCTGGCCAGCAGAGACTGCTCACAGGCCTCACCCAGCCTGGCCCCAAGCACCTCCAGGGAGGTTGTGGATCACAGAATCAGCTGTGCCTGGCAGGGTCTGCAGTGCTGCGTGGCAAGCAGGAGTGGACACTTCCCACTGGCCAGGCAGCTGCAGCAGCTCCCTGTACAGCAGCAGAAAGAGCCAAGTGGGATCCAGAGACTTCAGTGCACTGCTCCTACCTGAGAGCCTGGTGGTGGAGGAGGCAAAGCTGACCTCAGACTGCAGGTCCCCCTCGCTCTCAGACAGCAGCTGCAGCAGGCTGGGGGTGCCTGGGTCACTGTCCACATCTGTGCTGCTCTCACAGCCCTGGGGGATGGCAACAAGTCACTGTCAGCTCTGAGCTGCTGCTGTCACCTCAGCACCCCGAGGACAACACCAGGAAAGGGAGCCCAGAGCAGAGCTGCTCACACTCTGCCTCCCTCCTGCCATCACCAGCAGGGAAAGGACACAGGCTGCAGCCCAGGAGGCTCCACCTCAGCATGAGGAGAAGCTTCTCTGGTGTGAGGCTGCTGGAGGCCTGGGGCTGGCTGCCCAGAGGCTGTGGAGTCTCCTGCTCTGCAGACATTGTGGATGTGTTGCTGTGTGGCCTGCCCTGGGCTGGGCACCTCCAAAGGTGCCTGCTGTGACCCTCACTGAGTGCTTCTCAGCAAGCAGTTTGCCACCCGGGGACAAATCCTTTGTCTTGAGAGAGGAAAGAGAAAGCAGAAAGAGCAGCACAGCTCTGTGGAACCTGCATGCTGAGGTGGCCTCAAAGCAGCCAGGGAGGAGGAGGTTTGTGGTGCTGCTTTGTAAGGAGCCACCCAACAGCCCCGGAGTGGAGCTCTGCACTTACTGCTGACTCCTGGGCAGCTGCCTCAGCTGGCCTGATGCAGTAAGCCTGCTTGCTCTTCTGAAGGTAGCACCTCCAAAACCTGACCAGCACTTCATCCTGCCAAGGGAGAGAGGAGCAGGGAGCTTACCAGAGGATTTAGCATCCCCTCCAGCTCAGACACCTGCACAGGGCTCAGCTCTGGGCCTCTAACTGGGATGCAGCCCTGCAGGCTGGGAGGAGGGGCCAGAAAGCAGCCCAGCAGAGACAGCCCTGGGGGTGCTGCAGATGAGGCAGGAGGTGCCCAGGTGGGCAGGGAGGGCAGCAGCAGCCTGGGCTGGAGCAGCACTGCTGTGGGCAGCAGCAGCAGGGCAGGGATTGTGCCCCTGTGCCCAGCACTGGGGAGGACACAGCTGAGTGCTGGGGGCAGGGTTGGGTCCTCACTGCCAGGAGGACACTGAGGGGCTGGGGCAGGGCCAGAGAAGGGCAGCAAAGGTGGGGCAGGGTCTGGAGAGCAGAGCTGGGGAGGAGCAGCTGAGGGAGCTGGGGGGGGTTGGTGTGGAGCAGAGGAGGCTGAGGGCAGAGCTCCTGTGGTGCTGGGGCCCATGGCTTAGCCCCAGCCTGGGCAGAGCCAGAGAAGGGTTGGGCTGGATGAGCTCCAGGGGGTTCCAACCAAGGGATTCTGTGCTCTGTGATCCTCACAATGGGCTGGGTTGGAAAGGACCTCAGGGACCATGGAGCTCCAAGCCCCTGCCATGGGCAAGGACTCCTCCCACTGCCATCACACTTCAGAGGCTGCTGGGCCAAATCCACAGCAGCACAGACACAATCAGCACTCACAGCTCACCTGGCTTGGAGGGGCAGAGGGAGGGCAATGGAGCACCCTGGGGAGGGCTCAGCCAGGCTCTAGGACACAGCAGGGAGCTGCTGCCCAGGCTGAGCTTCCCCACACATGAGCAGAGAGTTTCTAATGAAGACAATTCCACTCAGGGCCACCCCCCAAACCTGCTGCACATCAGCACTCCACTGGGGAGTGTCTCCAGGAGCACCCTCAGAAACTGGGGTTCAGCTTCTCAACCTGGAGCTGGGGTTTAACCTGAGCTGAGCTTTAACCTGAGCTGGATTCTGATCTCAAACTCTGCTTTACACGTCCCAGAGAAGCTGAGTTTTGCTCCCCTGTGGTGGTTCTGCCCAGGCAGCTGCCTGAGCCCCTGCCAGAATGCAGCCTCTGCTAGCAGCAGCTCCTGCAGCTCCCACTGGCACCTCCATACCTTCAGCTGTGGACTCACTCCCAGGGCTGCCAGAGCCTCAGCCTGCTCCCTGAGCACCAGCTGGAAGCCTTCACAGACATACCACTCACAGCCTCCATCTGAGGGGAAAGGCAACAAAGCCTGGGTCAGAGCAGCTCCTCCTGGCACTCTTCTGCTGGGGGTTTGACCTCCCACACATCTTCTGCCCTCGGGCAGCAGGAGCCAGACAGGGCTTAAGTCACTGACCTGGCATCCTGGGGCAGGACCCAGAGGTGCTCAGCACTGCACCAACCTCCAGACACAAGGGATGAAGGCTGAAGACTGAACAAGACTAAGGAAGGAGGAGAGGAGGAAAGGAGAGGAGGGAGGCCAAAGGAGAGGAGGGAGGAGAAGACAACTACTAAAGAAGACACCTCCCACCAGCCCAGGCTGCTCAACCACGAAACCAGCAGCAGAGAAGTGACTCTGGGTGAAGATGTGGTTTGGAGCAGCTGCTGCAGCTGCAGGAAAGCCCTTCCAGGGAGCTCTGGGTGGAGGTCACAGGGCCAAGCACCTGCAGGACAAGCCCTGACTGCACCCTGAGAGCTGGACCCTGCCACAGTCCCTGCTCCCCTGAGTGCCAGCACAGAGCAGGAGCAAAGGCACCACCACGGCTCAGTGCCAGCAGCTGAACACTGCCTGCCACAGAGCACACTGGCAGCAGGGCACAGCCAGCAGCAGCCTCACAGGGCTCAGCTCTGGACCACAGCTGACAGAAGCAACTGCCCAAGGCTCTGACTGCAGCTGGGCTGCACTTTGCTGCTGTTCCCACAGTGGCAGCACTTTGGGGGTACGTTTTGGAGCTGCTCTGTCCCAGCTCTCTGCTCTTGCCCAGGGCCCCCCTGGCTGCAGAGCCTCCCTCTCAGTCTCACCTACCCTTCCTGTGCCTCTTTGTGCCTCTGCCGATGGTCCTGACTCTGGCGTTGCAGCTGAAATCAGCACTCACAACCTCTCTGGTTCTCTGCAAGACAGAAGCAGAGCTCAGCAGGGGCTGAAGGCAGGCACCGAGGGCTCCATCAGCACATCCAGCTGGAGGAAACACCTCAAATGCCTCAGGCTAAAGAGGGGGATGGGGAATGGTTTGGAGCTGAGGCAGAGCAGGGTGAGGCTGGAGCTGAGGAAGAAGTTGTTGAGTGTGAGGGTGGTGAGAGCCTGGCACAGGCTGCCCAGGGAGGCTGTGGCTGCCTCCTGCCTGGGGGTGTTGAGGGCCAGGCTGGATGAGGCCTTGAGCAGCTGAGTCTGGCTGAGAGGTGTCCCTGGGCAGGGTGGGGAGGTTGGGGCAGCTCTGAGGTCGCTGCCAGCCTGAGCTGTGCCAGGGTTCTATGAGGTGAAGGTTTGCAGGGGCAGCAGCTGAAGCTTTCTCACCTCGATGACATTGTGGCAGGACCTGCAGTAGAAGCCTCCTGCATCCGTGAGCCCCCAGTTCACCTCCGAGCACTGGGCACAGCGCTCCCTGAAATCTCCCTGCAGGCAAGGAAACAAGCACTGAGCTGGCAGCACTGCAGCTGACACTGGCACCACTGCCAGGCACTGCACAGCTCCCCAGGGGGCCACCAGCAGCTTCTGTGCCCTTTCTGTCGCCGCTGCCTGGCACCAGGATGCTGCAGCACTTAGAGCAAGCAGCAGGCTGCAGTCGGGGGGGGGTTGGGCTCTGCTCCCCAGTACCAGCTGAGAGCAGCAGAGGAAATGGCCTGGGATGGTGCCAGGGGAGAAGGAAAAATGTCTTTGGTGCAGGAGTGGTGAGGGACTGGGAGAGGCTGCCCAGGGAGGTGGTGGAGTCCCCACGGCAGGAGGTGCTCCTTGGGGCCATGGTTTGGTGGCCATGGTGGGGCTGGGCTGGGTGACCTCAGGAGGCTTTGCCAACCCCAACCCATTCTGCGGTTACAGAAATGGCTTCAGCTGGCAGGAACAGGGAGAACAATGACCCCCGCCCGGGGCACCGACGGGGCGGGATGGGGAAGCCTCCCTGAGGGAAGGGAGCAGGAC
>VWZI01001262.1:0-17163 GCA_013396835.1 Psilopogon haemacephalus
AGGTATAGAGTTCCCGAGGAGAGGAGGAGAAAGAGTTTGCCTTGCTGCTGCTGTGCTGTAGGCTGCAAGCTGCAATGCAGGCTGCAAGGACAAGGCCACTGTGAGAGAGGTGCAAACAGAATCAGAGAATGGTTTAGGTTGGAAGAGACCTCAAAGATCAGCCAGTTCCAACCCCCCTGTGCCATAGGCAGGGACACCTCCCCCACTAGATCAGGTTGCTCAAGACCTCACCCAGCCTGGCCTTGAACACATCCAGGGAGGGAGCAGCCACAACCTCCCTGGGCAACCTGTTCCAGTGTCTCACCACCNAAAAGCCCCAACTTTAATAATTTCTCTGTCAAGACTGAGGATGTCACAATGTATAGAATATGTTACAGAGCTGTAATTTCCTGTGTCCTCTGTCCTGGGTGATGCTGCTCTGGTGGGAAGGTTGGACTGGATGACCTCTGGAGGTCCCTTCCAGCCCCTACCATTCTGTGATTCTGTGATGTGCATCAAAAAGCCAGTCCAGTGAAGGTGCCAGGGTCTTATCAGTGGTGGGACAAGTGATAGGACAGGGAACAATGGAGACAAGCTGGAACCCAGGAGGTTCCAGAGCAACCTGAGGAGAAATTTGTTTGGTGTGAGGGTGCTGGAGGCTTGGAGCAGGCTGCCCAGAGAGGTTGTGGAGTCTCCTCCTCTGCAGACTTTCCAACGCTGCCTGGATGTGTTCCTGTGTAACCTGCCCTGGGAGCCTTCTCCTCTGCAGGCTGCAGAGCCCCAACTCTCTGTGCCTGTGCTCAGAGCAGAGCTGCTGCAGCCCTCTCAGCTGCATCTTGGTGGCCTCCTCTGCACTGGCTCCACCACTTGCATGTGCTGCTTGTGCTGGGGGCTGCAGAGCTGCAGACAGTGCTGCAGGTGGGGTGTGAGGAGAGCAGAGCCAAGGGGCTTCCATCCATTGCTCCTTGTCCTATCCTAGGGAGCAAGTGAGCAGAGCCTGTCCCCCCCACCCTCCTGACTCCCAGCCCTCAAACATTTATGAACATTTATTAGATCCCCTCTCAGTCTTCTCTTCTCCAGACTAAGCAGCCCCAGGATCACCAGCTTCAGACTGATTAAAAGATCATCCCATCCTCCAAGGCCTCAAAGAGAAAGGTGGGCTTGGGCTGTTTTGCTCCCTTTTTGTATTAGCCATGCCTAGAAGTGCCTGGTTCCTGTACAGGGAATATTTGAGGCTTCATTGAGGCTCCACTGGGACTTCATTGCCCCTTCTAATCTGTGACTGTTTGATTCTCTCCTCCTGCTCTGCTCTGCACTGCAGACAAGCCCACCTGCTTAAGGAGGTGTCTGTTGTTGTGTCTGACCACCCAGAGACAAAGTGACAGACTTGTCAAGCACTAGGTGTTACTTGAAGCAGCACAGATGCTGCTTAAAACCCTTAGCAAGCCCCTAGGGGTTTAATTTTGCACTGAACTCTTGCAGAGTCCTCTCCATCAGCTCAGGGGTTGAGCTGATGTGATAATGCAGGAGACCAGGCGTGGAAAGAGCCTTTGGGAAGGAGCTCTTCTCTTCATTAGCTTTTCCCTGGCAGAGATTGAGCAATTATTTCCTCATTTCAATTCCTCATATGAAGAAGAAAGAAAAAGAAAAAGATTAAAAAAAAAAAAAAAGAAAAGGGTAATTAGAGAATCATTTCGGGTGGAAAAGAGCATTAACATCATCCAGTCCAACCATTCCCTGCCTCTGCCAGGGCTGGGGCTAAACCATGACCCTCAGCATCAGCTCTGCCTCTTGGAAACAGCTCCAGGCATGGAGATTCAACCACTTCCCTGGGCAGCCTGTGCCAGTCCTTGAGAACCTTTCAGGGCAGAATTTGCTTCGAAGATCCAACCTAAACCTCCCCTGGGATGTTTTCTCTTGCCCTATCTCTTGTTATTAGGGAGAAGAGACCAACCTCAACCTGGCTCCAGCCTCCTTTCAGGGAGCTGTGGAGAGCAATGAGGTCTGCCTTCAGCCTCCTCTTCTCCACACTAGCCTCAGCTCCCTCAGCTGCTCCTCCCCAGCCCTTGCACATCCTTTGTTGTGCTTGTCTGGACCTGTTCCAGCACCTCAATATCTTTCTTGTGGTTGGACCCCAAAAGTGCACCCAGGACTCAAGCTGTGGTGTCAGCAGTGCCATGTACAGGGGAACAATGACCCCAAAAGTGCACCCAGGACTCAAGCTGTGGTGTCAGCAGTGCCATGTACAGAGGAACAATGACCCCAAAAGTGCACCAGGACTCAAGCTGTGGTGTCAGCAGTGCCATGTACAGGGGAACAATGACCCCAAAAGTGCACCCAGGACTCAAGCTGTGGTGTCAGCAGTGCCATGTACAGGGGAACAATGACCCCAAAAGTGCACCCAGGACTCAAGCTGTGGTGTCAGCAGTGCCATGTACAGAGGAACAATGACCCCAAAAGTGCACCAGGACTCAAGCTGTGGTGTCAGCAGTGCCATGTACAGAGGAACAATGACCCCAAAAGTGCACCCAGGACTCAAGCTGTGGTGTCAGCAGTGCCATGTACAGAGGAACAATCCCTTCCCTCCTCCTGCTGCTGCTCAGACTATTTCTGATCCCAGCCAGGACGCTGTTGGCTTTCTTGGCCACTTGGGCAGATGCTGGTTCATCTTCAGCCAGCTGTTGTTCAACATGACCCCTCCCTGGAGGTTTTCAAGGCCAGGTTGGCTCAGTAGAAGTCAGTGCCACAATGGCAGAGCTAAGGCAGTGTCAGTTTGGTGAGTGAAGGATGTGAGCCCGGCGCAGGGTCGAGGGCTGTGTGCTTTAAGAAAGCATTTTCTTTCTCCCACGTGAAGCAGAGTGAGGGGATGAATGCACACTCAGTGTGGCTCCCATCAGGCCTCCTGCCTCACAGCATCCAGGGCTGGGGAAGCAGTGGTCTTCTTTGCTGCTGAGTTTCAGCTGAGCACAGAATCCTTTAGTTTGGAAAAGAAGTTTAAAGTCATCGAGTCCAACCATGAGCCAAGTACCCTGACCACTAAGCTACGGTCCTGAAACAGCACATCTACAGCTCCTTCAGCACCTCCTTCTCATGTAGATCTCTGCAGCCCCCAGCACAAGCAGCACAGGCAAGTGTTGGAGCCAGTGCAGAGGAGGCCACCAAGATGCAGCTGAGAGGGCTGCAGCAGCTCTGCTCTGAGCACAGGCACAGAGAGTTGGGGCTCTGCAGCCTGCAGAAGAGAAGGCTGCCAGGAGACCTTGGAGTGGCCTTGCAGGATCCAAAGGGGGCTGCAGGAGGGCTGGGGAGGGACTATTGACAAGGTCTGGTGATGAGAGGAAGAGGAGGAGGAATGGGTTTGAAGTGTGAGAGGGGAGATTGAAAGTGATTGTGTAGGAGGAAGTTGTTTGCAGTGAGGGTGGTGAGACACTGGCACAGGTTGCCCAGGGAGGTTGTGGCTGCTCCCTCCCTGGAGATATTCAAGGCCAGGTTGGATGAGGTCTTGAGCGACCTGTTCTAGTGGGAGGTGTCCTTGTCTATGGCACAGGGGGGTTGGAACTGGCTGAGCTTTGAGCTCCTTTCCAACCTAAACCATTCTCTGATTCTATCTCAGCCTTAGAGGCACTGGGCAGACCTGGGGAGGTTGTTACTTGGAGTGTGAGCTCTCTCTGTACTCTTTTATTTACAGTCATATATAGCAGAAGTTATGGCATCTGGTAAATTCCCCTGCTGCAATATATACACCACTCTGCTCTGCCCTGCTGAGACCACAGCTGCAGTACTGTGTGCAGTTCTGGGCTCCCCAGTTCAAGAGAGACAAGGACCTGCTGGAGAGAGTCCAGCAGAGAGCTAGGAGGATGCTGAAGGGAGTGGAACAGCTCTGCTGTGAAGAAAGGCTGAGAGCCCTGGGGCTGCTGAGTCTGCAGAGGAGAAAGCTGAGAGGGATCTGATCAGTGTCTATCAATAGCTGAGGGCTGGGGGTCAGAATGAAGGTGCCAGGCTCTGTTTGGTGGTGCCCAGGGGTAGGACAAGCAACAACAGGCACAAGCTGGAGCCCAGGAGGTTGCACCTCAACCTGAGGAGAATCTTATTTGGTGTGAGGGTGCAGGAGGCCTGGAGCAGGCTGCCCAGAGAGGTTGTGGAGTCTCCTTTTCTAAAGACTTTCAAGAGCCACCTGGGTGGGTTCCTGTGTGCCCTGCTGCTGTGATGCTGCTGTGGCAGGGGGGTTGGACTGGATGACCTCTGCAGGTCACTTCCAGCCCCTTCCATCTGTGAATCTGTGAAGGGAGGCAAACAAAACCCTCAAGAGAAGCACCACAAGCAGAGCTCCATGTGAGAGGGTCAGTGTGGTGGCTGGAGGGGGTTCATGAGGTGCAACCCAAGCTAAGAACTGTGATGGCCTCTTCGGATGTGAGATGCTGGGGAAGCATTTGCCACAAGCAGCCTCCTGCTTTCTTAGTCCACTCTAGCAGTGCCAGGAGCTCCGTGCCAGACACTCAGCCCCTCTGCTGTCTAGACAAATGGCATCAGCTGGCTAATTGCAACTACCAAGAGCCAGACTCCAAAGAGAGCTTCCTGGTGGGTAGGAAATGCTAGGAGAGGGCTTGTGCTCTCACAAGCTTTTCTCCCTTCTCATTACTCGAGCTGTAATTGAAACCCTGCACACCAAATTACCCTGCCTGAATCAGCTCTGGATATGTCTTTTCCCAGATCCAAGGCTGTGAGCATATGGATCAGATTTGCAGTGCCTGCCTGGAGTTTCAGAGTTCTGAAAAGTCATCTGGATTGTACCCTGTGAGCTATTTGCAGTGTTACAGCTCAGCTTCTCAGACAGGAGGCTTGCTGGCAGCACTTGCAGGGAGCTGTGTGGGGTTTGTGCCTACCAAGGAGGAGCAGATCCTGCTCTTGGCTTGGTTGGTGTTTGCTTGCTCACTTGGGCAGTCAGCTGCAGCAGCTTTCTCCTGGACACTTCCTTGCTCTGGCCTTCTCCTCATGTGTCAGGTTCACTCTGTCTGTCCCCCAGTGCCAAGGAGGTGTTTGGCATTTTGGGCAGGATGATGCAGCTCAGAGGTGTTGCCACTGGAATTGATTTCTTTCACTAATTGCAGAATCTTAGGATCATAGAATGGCTTTGGTGGGAAGGGACCTCACAGATCATCTACTCCCATGGACAGGGAAGCCTCTCAGCTAGGCTTGGCCACTCAAGGCCTCATCCAACCTGGCTTTGAACACATCCAGGGACATCCACAACCTCCAGTGCACCTCCAGTGCACCCACAACCTGGCACAAGGCAACTTGTGCCAGAGTCTCACCACCCTCCTCCTGAAGAGCTTCTTCCTCAGCTCCAGTCTAACCCTGCTCTGCCTCAGCTCCAAACCATTCTCCCTTGGCCTGCCTCTAGACACCCTCATGAATCATAGAATCATGGAATGGTTTAGGATGGAACACACCTTAAGGATAATCCAGTTCCAACCCCCCTGTGCCATAGGCAGGGACACCTCCCACTAGATCAGGTCACTCAAGACCTCATCCAGCCTGGCCTTGAACACCTCCAGCGAGGGAGCAGCCACAACCTCCCTGGGCAACCTGTTCCAGTTTCCAGTGTCTCTGCAGACTTCCTGTAGGATCCCTTCAGCTTCTTGGCCACAAGGGCACATTGCTGGCCCACAGCCATCCTACAAACCTGGCAAAGGCCTTTTCTGCCTGCACTGCTGCCTGACACAGGTGCTGGAGTGTTTGACAGCAAGCTCTGGGCTGTGGCAGCTGTCAGAGTGACTCCTTCCTGCTCCATCCCACTCCATTGCTGCTCTATCTGCTGGCTGCTTGCAGCAGTGCTTATGAAATGCAGTTAAACCCTTTCTCTGTGCTACCCTTTCCAGGCTTCTGCAGGCAAGGACTTCTCAGAGGCAGATGATGCTTCTGAGCCCTCACAATTGCTAAAGCTCAGCACTGCCTTCCCCTCAGCCAGGAGCTGGCTCAGACACAGGCAGTGTGCACTGTGCAGAGAGCTCTTGCAGCTGGGCACAGAGCACCTCCCTGTGCCCTCTCAGGGCCACCCTGCAGCTCCTTCTATCCCAAGTGTACAGTTCTGCAGCCCCCCAGCAGAAACAGGACATGGAAGTGTTGGAGCCAGTGCAGAGGAGGCCACCAAGATGCAGCTGAGAGGGCTGCAGCAGCTCTGCTCTGAGCACAGGCACAGAGAGTTGGGGCTCTGCAGCCTGCAGGAGAGAAGGCTGCCAGGAGACCTTGGAGTGGCCTTGCAGGATCCGAAGGGGGTTGCAGGAGGGCTGGGGAGGGACTATTGACAAGGGCTGGGGATGACAGGAGGAGGAGGAGGAGTGGGTTTGAAGTGTGAGAGGGGAGATTGAAAGTGGATGTTAGGAGGAAGTTGTTTGCAGTGAGGGTGGTGAGACACTGGCACAGGTTGCCCAGGGAGGTTGTGGAGCACAGAAGCACAGAATGGGATCTTTGATCCCATTCTGTGCTTCTGTGCTCCACAACCTCCCTGGGCAACCTGTGCCAGTGTCTCACCACCCTCACTGCAAACNTTCAGGCCAGGTTGGCTGAGGCCTTGAGTGACCTGTTCTAGTGGGAGGTGTCCCTGCCTATGGCACAGGAGGGTAGGAGCTGGGTGAGGTTTGAGCTCCCTTCCAACCTAACCCATTCTGTGCTTCTAAGTGATTTCTGTGCCCTTAGTCCCCCAGATTCCAGGGGGTCTCTGCCTCAGGTGGTTCATTCCGTGTTGCCCCAGAGCCTCAAGCCAGAAGCCAATGTGCAGAGCCTGCTGCCATCCTGAGGTGCTCAGTTGCCTGCAGGAGGTGCTGAGCAGCACCCAGCTGGCTGACTTCTGCTGCTTGCACACTGTCAGTGTTTGGTGTAAGGATTCTCAACCTACCTACTTCCTACCTGGGATGCATTCCCCCTCCTCTCTCTGCCAGGCTGTGGGTAGAGGCAGGGGAAGTTCCAGAAGCAGCACACATGCCTTGTGCAGCAAGTGGATGTTTTCTTCTCCTTGTCTGAAGGCAGGCTTGGCACAGAGCTGCATTCTGACAGGCTCACAACCTGTCCTGGGTTTGCTTGACAGCTCCTGCTGCAGGATCAGTTGTTCTCCTACTACAGAGGGGGATCCTGTAGGAGTCTTACTCTCCTTAGAGCACATTGGCACAGTTCTTGGCTCTCAAATGCTTTGTGGGCACCATAGCAACTTATCAACCAAAGGCAAAGGGAAAGCAATTCTGAGTTACACTGCTTAGGGCAGCCCAGATTCATGTGAACATCTAATAGGCTTACCCTTGGGAAAAGCACTGGAAGATCATTTTACAGATGATGCTCTCATTTCACTGCCTGGCAGTGAGAAGAGTCTGCAGCAAATAGCTCAGTGCACATCTAGGTGTGCATCTAGACACTGACAGACCTCAGAAATCCCTGCCCCAAGCAGACTGGGCAGACCTCAGAGCTGCATTTCAATATCTGAAGGAGGCCTCCAGGCAGGCTGGGGAGGGATTGTTCAGGAAGGGCCTGTGGGGATAGGATGAAGGCAATGGTTTGGAACTGGAGCAGGGCAGAGTTAGGTTGGACATCAGGAGGCAGTTCATTGCAGTGAGGGGGGAGAAACACTGGAGCAGGTGGTTGAGGCTCTGACCCTGGAGATGTTCAAGCTCAGCCTTGATGTGCCCTTGGGCATCCTGATCTTAGAATCATAGAACGGTTTAGGTTGGAAGGGAGCTCAAAGCTCAGCCAGTTCCAACCCCCCTGTGCCATAGGCAGGGACACCTCCCACTAGAACAGGTTGCTCAAAGACTCATCCAACCTGGCCTCCAACACCTCCAGGGAGGTTGTGGAGCACAGAATCTCCTTCTGTGCTTCACAACTTCCTTGGGCAACCTGTGCCAGTGTCTCACCACCCTCACTGCAAACAACTTCCTCCTAACATCCACTTTCAATCTCCCCTCTCACACTTCAAACCCATTCCTCCTCCTCCTCCTGGCATTACCAGACCTTGTCAATAGTCCCTCCCCAGCCCTCCTGCAGCCCCCTTCGGATCCTGCAAGGCCACTCCAAGCTCTCCTGGCAGCCTTCTCTTCTGCAGGCTGCAGAGCCCCAACTCTCTGTGCCTGTGCTCAGAGCAGAGCTGCTGCAGCCCTCTCAGCTGCATCTTGGTGGCCTCCTCTGCACTGGCTCCAATACTTCCATGTCCTTCCTGTGTTGGAGGTGTCCCTGCTGCTCACAGAGGGGTTGGACAAGGTGACTTTGAGGGTCCTTTCCAACCTGATGCAATCTGAATCTGGTTCAAGCCCCAAAGAAAGGCTCCACCTTGGTTTATTTTGCTGTGTAAGGCCAGGGGCTGCTGTTAGTGTTGACTGAAGTGTGAAAGAGGAGCTGAGAAGCCATCCCTGATGCTCCTCTCTCCACGTTTCCATTTCTGAGCAGTCTGTGCTCGCTTCCACTGCAGTGAAGTTTGTGGAAGTGTCTTCCCAGTATCCCATCTGTTTGTACTGGCACCGAGTCAGGCCATGACCTTCATCTGTGACAGTCAATTCAAGCACTAGTAGGACACCACTGGACGTAAGCAAAATCCATTCTTGTGTCAGATGGTGCAAATGAATATTGGAAACCTTTGGCATTACAAAGAGAGGAGCTCCACAGCCTGCATGTTTAGCTGTGCATGATGCTCACTGCCACAGCAAATGTCCTGCCCAGTGTGATCCTCTGCTGCCAGTGTCAGAGTGTTCAGAAAGGTCTGCCCACTGCTTATGAACCTACCTGAAAGGGGACAAGTGATTAAGGGAGCAGAACATCTCCTGTGGGGCCAGGCTGAGGGAGCTGGGGCTGGGAGCTGGCAGCAGAGGATCCTGAGGGCTGCCCTCAGTGCTGTGCTCAAGATGTGCAGGGCAGTGTGGGCAGGATGCAGCCAGACTGTGCCCAAGGGTAGCACAAGGGGCACTGGGGGCAAGCTGGAGCACAGGAGGTGCCAGGGGAACAGGAGAAAAAACTTTGTGCCTGTGAGGGTGCTGGAGGCCTGGAGCAGGCTGCCCAGAGAGGTTGTGGAGTCTCCTTCTGTGGAGGCTTTCCAAGCCCACCTGGATGTGTTCCTGTGTGCCCTGCCCTGGGTGATGCTGCCCTGGCAGGGAGTGTGACTGGATGCTCTCTGGAGGTCCATTCCAACCCCTAACATCCTGTGACTCTGTAATACTGAAGGTGAACTATTAGCAGACATATACCAAGACTGAACTGTACATTAGGACCAATGCACCATACAGAGGGCTTGAAACTCTTCCTATAGGTCACTGAATTAGAAAAATCAGCTTAAATCCAAAGAGATCCACCTGAAGGATGTTGAGGTACAGGAAGGTGTCCAGAGAAGGGCAGCAAGGCTGGGGAGCGGTCTGGAGCACAGCCCCAAGAGGAGAGGCTGAGGGAGCTGGGGGTGTGCAGCCTGCAGAAGAGGAGGCTCAGGGCAGAGCTCATTGCTCTCTGCAGCTCCCTGAAGAGAGGTTGTGGCCAGCTGGGGTTGGGCTCTGCTCCCAGGCAAGCAGCAGCAGAGCCTGAAGCTGTGGCAGGGCAGGTTGAGGCTGGATGTTAGGAGGAAGTTGTTGGCAGAGAGAGTGATTGGCATTGGAATGGGCTGCCCAGGGAGGTGGTGGAGTCCCCATCCCTGGGGGTGTTGAAGCAAAGCCTGGATGGGCACTGAGTGCCATTGGCTAGGGCTGGGTGCTAGGTTGGGCTGGATGAGCTTGGAGGTCTCTTCCAACCTGACTGATTCTATTCTTTTCTATTCTATTCTATTCTATTCTATTCTATTCTATTCTATTCTATTCTATTCTATTCTATTCTATTCTATTCTATTCTATTCTATTCTATTCTATTCATGTGCAGCCCTCAAGTCAGGCCTGGCTCTGCCTCTGCAGGAGGTATGCAGCTACTCCACCAGATGTTGTGTGCTGGCTGCAGAGATTGCTTGGGTGAAGTTTTAGAGCTGCCAGGCACTTCTGAGGAGATAATGAGACTGTTCCTTGGAAGCAGTAAGAGCTTTGTTTCTGGCAGGAGTTAGTCACTATTGCTCTCTGGCCTCTGTTCTGTAGTTTTCAGGCATGCTCAAGATGAAAACATCAGAAAGCCTCCACTTTTCCTAGCAGAAAGGCAGCCAGAGAAGGAAAGGCTGAAAGGATTGGTGTGCTCCAGGACTTTTTTCCCCCTGGAAGTTAAAGGGCAGAGAGAAGACTGCTTCCAGTTGCAGACCACCAGGGCTCCCAGGCAGCAGAGCTGACCTTGTGCCTCTCTTTCTGTTTTTTATTCCCCTTCTGTGTGTTACACATTGCTCAGTGACTCCTAAGATAAATAGTCCCTTCCTTGCAGCCAGCTCTGCTAATGCCCTCAGAAGTTTCTGGAGCTCATCTGGATGATTTAAATGTTGCCATCTATTCCTTGCCTGTGCTTTATGCTCTGAGCATAAGGGTGGCATTTCTCCAGAGACAAAGAACTGCCTACTTTTTCTGGGTGCATATAAGAATCCATGGCTACCTTGGCTGCACACATCCGGGTTGTTTTTCACTTTGGCTGTGCACATTTGGGTTGTTTTTCTTTCACCTTGGGTGTGCACATTTGGGTTGTTCTTCTTTCACCTTGGACGTGAACATTTGGTGGGGACTCCACCACCTCCCTGGGCAGCCCATTCCAATGCCAATCACTCTCTCTGCCAACAACTTCCTCCTAACATCCAGCCTCAACCTGCCCTGCCACAGCTTCAGGCTGTGTCTTCTTCTGTCCCTGGGTGCCTGGGAGCAGAGCCCAACCCCAGCTGGCCACAACCTCCCTTCAAGTAGCTGCAGAGAGCAATGAGCTCTGCCCTGAGCCTCCTCTTCTGCAGGCTGCACACCCCCAGCTCCCTCAGCCTCTCCTCTTGGGGCTGTGCTCCAGGCCCCTCCCCAGCCTTGCTGCCCTTCTCTCAACACCTTCCAGCACCTCAACATCTCTCTTGAATGGAGGGGCCCAGAATGGGACACAGCACTCAAGGTGTGTGCTGAGCAGTGCTGAGCACAGGGGCACAAGGACTGCCCTGCTCCTGCTGCCCACACTGCTCCTGCTCCAGCCCAGGATGCCATTGGCTCTGCTGCCCACCTGGGCACACTGCTGCCTCCTGTTCACCTCCTGTCTGCCAGCACCCCCAGGTCCCTCTCTGCCTGGCTGCTCTCAGCCACTCTGTCCCCAGCCTGTAGCACTGCCTGGGGTTGTTGTGGCCAAAGTGTGGAACCCTGCACTTGGCCTTGTTAATCCTCATGGCCTTGGACTGTGCCCATCTGTGCAGACTGTCCAGGTCCCTCTGCAGGGCTCTCCTACCCTCCATCACTTGCTCCCAACTTGATGTTGCCTGCACACTTCCTGATGCTGGACTCAATCCTCTTGTCCAGATCATCAGTAAAGACATTGAACAGGATGGGGCCCAGCACTGGTCCCTGGGGCACACCACCAATGACAGCTGCCAACTGGATGTGGCTCCATTCAGCATCACTCTCTGGGCCTTGACATCCAGTCAGTTCTTGACCCATTTCAGAGAGGATCTGTCCAAGCCATGAGCTGCCAGCTTGGCCAGGAGCTTGTTGTGGCAGACAATGTCACAGCCTTAGCTGAAGTTCAGGTAGACTCCTGGAGAAACCTTCATCCTCTCTCCCACAAGCACAACACATCCACATGCAGAGCTCTTTGCTCTCTGGGGCATGCTGGGGGATGTAAGAATTGCCTTATCCCTTTTGTGTCTCTGATATGTCCTGGGCTGCATTAAGAGAAGTGTTACCAGCAGGGCAAGGGAGGGGATTCTGCCCCTTTGCTCTGCTCTCATCAGACCCCACCTGCAGCACTGTCTGCAGCTCTGGAACCCCCAACACAGGAAGGACATGGAACTGCTGGAGAGAGTCCAGAGGAGGCCACAAAGATGCTCAGAGGGCTGCAGCAGCTCTGCTATGAGGACAGGCTGAGGGAGTTGGGGCTGTGCAGCCTGGAGAAGAGAAGGCTGCCAGGAGACCTTAGAGCAACCTTCCAGTATCTGAAGGGGGCTACAGGAGGGCTGGGGAGGGACTGTTCACANAGCTTTGAGGTCTCTTCCAACCTAAACCATTCTATGATTCTATGATAAGAGGACCAAGAAGGACAGGAGCTTCAGTGTGGCTGCCAGCTCTCATTGAAGCCCCTGCCAAGCCCTCCTCAGTGGTGGCAGGGAGCAGCAGGCTGGGGCAGGGACTGCTGGCATGGCAGAGAGCTGCTGCTGCTGCTTAGAATCATAAAATCACAGAATGGTTTAGGTTGGAAGGCAGCTCAAAGCTCAGCCAGTTCCAACCCCCCCTGTGCCATAGGCAGGGACACCTCCCACTAGAACAGGTTGCTTAAGGCTTCGTAGAATAGAATCATAGAATGGTTTAGGTTGGAAAAGAAGCTCAAATCTCATCCAGTTCCAGCCCCACTCTGCCATAGGCAGGGACACCTCCCACTAGAACAGGTTGCTTAAGGACTCATAGAATGGGTTAGGTTGGAAGGCAGCTCAAAGCTCAGCCAGTTCCAACCCCCCTGTGCCACAGGCAGGGACACCTCCCACTAGAACAGGTCACTCAAGGTCTCATCCAGCCTGACCTTGGACACCTCGAGGGAGGTTGTGGAGCACAGAAGCACAGAATGGGATTTAGGCCCAGCCTTGGCAGAATCAGACTGGTTGGACTCACTGATCTTCAAGGGTTTTTCCTACCAAAAAAAGGACTCCACCACGAAGCAGGTTGTGCAGATATGATGAGTTTGCTGTGTGCCACCTACCAGTTCAGCTCAGCTTCATAGAAACCCATTTATTATTTTTTGTGCTAAGAGGCAAAATCCATTTCTGCTTCGGGTTATTCAGCTCTGGTTCGTCCACTTCAAGCAGTGTGCAGTAAAATGGTTTTATTCTCTCTCTTCAAATCAGACTGGCAGAGATCACTCCGAGCACCCAGCTACAGGAACAGCCTCGATACACACTAATCAAAAGCTGCTGGGAGTTTGAGCATGGGCTCTGGTACAGGCAGTAACCCACCAAGCAGGATTCTAAACATTCATCTTTACATTAAAAAAAACCAAACAAAAACCAAAACAAAACAAAACAAAACACACACAAAAAAAAACCCAAACAAAAAAAAAAAAACCAAAACCAAATTACAAATTCTGAAAAAAACCAAAATAAGTTAATGCAGTGAAATAGTTTCCTACTGCTCAGATACAGAACCCCACTGACCTCAGTGACACATCACCCCAGCAGGCTCGGCAGCACCCCGGGCCAGTGCTGGCCACTGCCACCAGTAGCACTGGAGGACTGGCAGCAGAAAGCTCAGATTCTGATTTTCTGCTCGTAGATAGCCAGAAGGAAGAGGCAGAGCCAGCCCAGCAGCAATCCCAGGTTCTGCAGGAGGAACATCACCCAGGGGCGCCGTGTCTCAATGTGAGTCATTTCGGGCAGCTAAAAACAGAATGAGACAGCAGAATGAGAGCCAGAGATGATCGTCCCTGGGGGATGAGCCTGATGGGAAAACACAGCAAGCTTCATTAAAAAAAAAAATAAAATAAAAAAAAATAAAAAGAGAGCTTCCAAAATGCCTAGCACGGGAGAAAGGCCACACAGCTGCGAGGAGCTCAGTGCCAAAGCAGGGACAGGACACAGTGAGGACCAAGTGCTCTGCTTTATCCTGCCCCTGGGTTCTCCCAGGAAGCTCAGTGTGGGTTCTGGTTCTCCTGTGCAGCTTTGGCTTACTCACAGTGCTGGTTCTGAAGGCTGTGGCACAAGTGCAAGGTCTGCTGGAAGTTCTCAGAGAGGGCTTCTGGTTATAGTGAGCACAGGGAGAGAAGCTGGAGTGGGACAAGGGTTGTGATGCACAGCACAGGGTCTCAGAATGGCAGGGGATGACCTCCAGAGGTCATCCAGTCCAACCCCCCTGCCACAGCAGCATCACCCAGGGCAGAGCACACAGGAACACATCCAGGCAGGGTTGGAAAGTCTGCAGAGGAGGAGACTCCACAACCTCTCTGGGCAGCCTACTCCAGGCCTCCAGCATCCTCAAACCAAACAGATTTCTCCTCAGGTTGCTCTGGAACCTCCTGGGTTCCAGCTTGTCTCCATTGTTCCCTGTCCTATCACTTGTCCCACCACTGACAAGGCCCTGGCACCTTCACTGGACTGGCTTTTTGATGCACATCACAGAATCACAGAATGGTAGGGGCTGGAAGGGACCTCCAGAGGTCATCCAGTCCAACCTTCCCACCAGAGCAGCATCACCCAGGACAGAGGACACAGGAAATTACAGCTCTGTAACATATTCTATACATTGTGACATCCTCAGTCTTGACAGAGAAATTATTAAATGAATCAAATTACCCTCAGACCCCACCTGCAGCACTGTCTGCAGCTCTGCAGCCCCCAGCACAAGCAGCACATGCAAGCGTTGGAGGCCACCAAGATGCAGCTGAGAGGGCTGCAGCAGCTCTGCTCTGAGCACAGGCACAGAGAGTTGGGGCTGAGAAGGCTGCCAGGAGACCTTGGAGTGGCCTTGCAGGATCTGCAGGGGGCTGCAGGAGGGCTGGGGAGGGACTATTGACAAGGTCTGGTGATGCCAGGAGGAGGAGGAATGAGTGTGAAGGGGTAGAGGGGAGATTGAAAGTGGATGTTAGGAGGAAGTTGTTTGCAGTGAGGGTTGTGAGACACTGGCACAGGTTGCCCAGGGAGGTGCTGGAGCACAGAATCACAGAGTGGGACCTTTGATCTCATTCTGTGCTTCTGTGCTCCACAACCTCCCTGGAGGTGTTCAGGACCAGCCTGGATGAGGTCTTGAGCGACCTGTTCTAGTGGGAGGTGTCCCTGCCTGTGGCACAGAGGGGTTGGAACTGGCTGAGCTTTCAGCTCCCTTCCAACCCAAACCGTTCTCTGATCCTATGAAATTTCCCCCATTTTGGTCCTTCTCCTAGCACCAAGGATGGCAAAGAGGTTTCCAGGCTTGGCTCCCAGCTGAGCAGTTTCCAGTGCTTTTGTGAAGCTGTGTGCCAGGAGATGCTGCTTTGCTGTTGAGCAGGGATTGCCTTTTGTGGGAGTGAGCTGGATGGGAGCCTTTTGTTTCACTGCTATATATAGGATCAGTGCTGCTCTTACCAGCACAGCTGGCAGCACTGCTCTTGTCTTGGGTCAACATGCCAGGAGCAAACAAAATGTTTAAAAATGTGCTTGAAAAAAAAAAACAACAACCCACCAAAAACCAAAAACCTTCCCATTTGTTATTTTGCTGTGTGAGTCTTAAACCCAGCCGAGGAGCAGCAGCTGTTTCTGATCCCCTTAAAAGCAGCTTCCCTTGGCTGCCACCCTGCATGGACTCTTTTTATCACAGTTCCAACTAAAATGTGCCTCAGCAGAGCCTGTGGAAGAGGAGGGTGCCTCAGGCTGCCTTAGGATCTGTGCTTCCTGCATTGGAGGCACTGTGGGAGGCACTGACTGCAAATGCTTTCACCTCAATACCATGGAATCCCAGAATGGTTTAGGTTGGAAGGGACCTTAAAGCTCAGCCAGTTCCAACCCCCCTGTGCCACAGGCAGGGACACCTCCCACTAGATCAGGTCACTCAAGACCTCATCCAGTCTGGCCTTGAATACATCCAGGGAGGGAGCAGCCACAACCTCCCTGGGCTTCGCCACCCTCACTGTAAATATCTGTTATACATTGTAAATATAGGTTGCTCAAGGCCTCATCCATTCTGGTCCTCAACACCTCCAGGGAGTTGTTGCAATGATCTCTGATCCCATTCTGTGCTTCTGTGCTCCACAACCTCCTTGGGCAACCTGTGCCAGTGTCTCACCACCCTCACTGCAAACAACTTCCTCCTCACATCCACTTTCAATCTCCCCTCTCACACTTCAAACCCATTCCTCCTCCTCCTCCTCCTGGCATTACCAGACCTTGTCAATAGTCCCTCCCCAGCCCTCCTGCAGATCCTGCAAGTCCACTCCAAGGTCTCCTGGCAGCCTTCTCCTCTGCAGGCTGCAGAGCCCCAACTCTCTGTGCCTGTGCTCACAGCAGAGCTGCTGCAGCCCTCTCAGCTGCATCTTGGTGGCCTCCTCTGCACTGGCTCCACCACTTGCATGTGCTGCTTGTGCTGGGGGCTGCAGAGCTGCAGACAGTGCTGCAGGTGGGGTGTGAGGAGAGCAGAGCCAAGGGGCACAATCCCCTCCTTTGCCCTGCTGCCCACAGCTGCTCTTGCTGCAGCCCAGCACACAGTTGCTGTCTGGGCTGCACTCACACTGCAGCCTCATCTTGAACTTTGCACCAGCCCTGACCCCCAGGTCCTGTTCCTCAGGGCTGCTCTCAGCCATTCCCCATCCAGCCTGGAGCTATGCTTGGGATTGCACTCACCCAGGTGCAGGACATTAAACTTGTCCTCATTGAATGTCATGAGGTTGGCCCTGGGCACAGCTCTGCAGCCCTGCCCAGGTGCAGGTTAGGCTGGAGAGGGCTGTGAGCAACCTGATCTATTTGAGGATGTCCCTGCTGAGTACAGAGGGGGTTGGTGTGGATGAGCTTTAGGAGGTCCCTTCCAGCCCAGACCACATGATTCTGTGATTCATGTATGATGTGAGTGCTGTGCTGCACTGTTCACATGCTCCTTTGTCTCCAAAATGAAACATCCCCATGAGGTTAGTCAGAGCACACATCAGTTAGCTGCCTCGGATTGGCCAGCTCCTATTTCTTGATAGGTTTATTGTCTTTTCCTGCTCTGTTTCCCTTCTTCCAAATTAGCCTTTCATAGAGCCTTCCTGGTCTGCAGCCATAGAAAGCACTGTCCTATGAGAAGTCACTCAGCAGCCACACCACAGTGCTTGGGGTCTCATGCAGTGCAAGTGGTTTCATCTAGATGGAGCTCTGAGGAGGTTCATCACCTGAGAGGGTCCTACAAGAAAGCTGGGCAGGGGAGGGAGGTTTTTCAAGGACTTGTAGAGGCAGGATGAGAGGCAATGGACTGAAGCCTGAGTAGGGCAGATTTAGACTGGAAATGAGGAAGAAATTCTTTGTACTGAGGGTGGTGAGACACTGGCACAGGTTGCCCAGGGAGGTTGTGGAGCACAGAATGGGATCCAACCATGGGATCCAATCTATGCTCTACAACCTCCCTGGAGGTGTTGAAGGCCAGGTTGGATGAG
>VWZI01001267.1:0-12804 GCA_013396835.1 Psilopogon haemacephalus
CCTCTCAGGTGACACAACAGCAGGTACATCCTCACAGGCTGTAGCCTCTCAAGTGGAAGTGGTTGTCTGTGCAAAACTAGTGTAAACGAGAGCCAGTTCTGCTTAGGAACACAATTTTCACCAAGAGAGGAACAGTTGGTGCTCTTAAAGACCAGTCTCAGAGCTGGTTGCTTAACCCTGTAGACAAACACCAATGAACTGTAAGTTACATAGACCTGATGTATTGTAGAATTTCTTTTTCTGGCAAAGTGTAATTCACTGATAGCCTAGGAAGGGCAGTAAGGCAAGAAGCTTTAAGCCTGCAGATTTCATAATTGCTTGCTTGACTGTAATTACACTCACCTGGAGTGCAAGTTCAGCATTGTTTTTTGAGAGAGTTGAGAAGTAAGCTTAAAGTGTCTACGGCTTCCTCATCTTTTCCAAAACAAGTTCTCCTGATGCAGCCTCCACCATTTTCTTCAACAGGGAGTTCCCCTTTGATTAGTCTTGCATCTGCAGAAAGGAACTCATTTGAAAAGCTCTGTGATGGTTTGGGAGGTAGCCACCTCCACACACAATGAATTCACCTGGACTAGACTCAGCCGGCTGGAAGTTAAGGAATGAAGCTTTATATTCACAGCTTAGCACCATTAACAAGCAGATATGTACAGTATAATTACAAATATGTACAGCTATAGACAGAAATAGATATTTACAGTATAATTACAAATATTTACAGCTATAGACAGAAATAGACAAGTTAAAAGTACTACAGAAACACAATGCCCCTCCCAGAAATCAGAGTCCCCAGGAGGGGCTCCCAACCACCCTTCCACCTTCTTTCCACTCCTCAACCTTATCCTAGCATCTGCCCTTACGTGCAAGGTGAGTTGGGAGGATGGGCAGGGGGGGTTAGAAGCAGAACGATTAGTTGGGGAAGAAGTCCCTAGAAGCCAGGGAGAGACACAGACACCCACAGACTTATCTATGTTTGTGTCCTTGCTATGAGTGCAAAGCTGTGAGTGCAGCAGACATCAGCAGTTTTTTCTTTTCACAGCCTACAATCTGTGTGGGGTGGGTAACCTGCAGTTCCCTGCCCCCCCCACTTTTTATAAACCCAGGCCAGGACTCAGAAACACTGGAAGTTAATAAATGAAGCTTTATATTTACAGCAATGCACAATATACAAGTAAATATTTACAAGGTATAACAGATATTTACAGGTATATACAATGAAAAGGTAATACAGAAACACCACAGCCCTCCCAGAGACCAAAATCCCCAAGAGGGGGTAACCAACCACCCCCTACCACCTTTCCCCCCTTTCCAGTCTTATCTCACCACCTGTTGATGCTGCAGATAAGCTGAAGTAGATCAGCCAGGGGGGTTAGGAGTAGGAAGAAAAGTTAGTAGTTTTACTCTGAATTAGCTACCAAGGAGACAAAGGAGACCATGCAAGAGAAGCAGCCGCAGCGCCGCACGGTCAGAAGCCGTCTGCTAATCTGGTTGTTTTGAGAACAGTTCTTAAAAACAACTTTTTTTTTCTTCCCTCAGTAAAACTCTGGGTGAAGTGCCCTACTGTGTTTACCTCTCGCAGCCAATAGTCTAATTTCTCACTCAAATTCTCTAGTTAGCTCAAACCAGCACAAATCTGTGTGGGGTGGGTAGCTCCCAAAGCATCACCACTGATGAAAAGAATAAATGGCATAGAAGAAATGCAGAGAGAGGAGGGGTGAGGAGAGGCTGCCTCACTGTCTGTTGTTTCTCTGCAGTGAAAGCCTGTCCCAGGGTGAGTTTATTTAAGCCGTCACATGCAGCTGACTCCCCTGGCTGGCTCTGGGATTGAAAGTTTCCGGTGTGCTTCTGCTGTCTCCTGGGAAGCGTTGACAGAGCAGCGCTGGCGTCGCTGTCCCCATTGTGTGCCGCACAGCTGGCCGGGTGGGAAAGGATGGGGGCTCAATAAACTCCTGTGGCTTTGGTGGTTTTTAGGGAGCTGAACCGGAATCGCATCCGCCTGATTGAAGGGCTGACGTTCCAGGGGCTGGACAGCCTGGAAGTCCTCAAACTGCAGCGCAACAACATCAGCAAGCTGACCGACGGAGCCTTCTGGGGCCTGGCCAAGATGCACGCTCTGTAAGTCAGCTCTTTGCCCTTTGCCTGCTCTTCTCTCCTCTGCTTTGGAGCGACAGCTGCCATCAGACACCTGTGGGCACCTGTGCCAGGCCAACAGGCGCCGAACCCTACCCTGCTGCAGCAGCGTCTCTTTAGTTGGAGTCACAGAATGGGTTGGCTTGGAAGGGACCTCAAGGATCATCCAGTTCCAACTCCCTGCCATTGGCAGGGACACCTCCCACTAGAAGAGGTTGCTCAAGGCCTCGTCCAACCTGGTCCTAGCCACCTCCAGGGAGGTTGTGGAGCACAGAAGCACCCAATGTGATCTTTGATCACATTGGGTGCTTCTGTGCCCCACAACCTCCCTGGGCAACCTGTGCCAGTGTCTCACCACCTTCACTGTTAGAACTTTCTCCTAATACCCAGTTTAAATCTCCCCTCTGCCAGTTTGAACCCATTACTCCCTGTCCTTTCTGGATGCTGCTGTGACACAGCTGAGACCCTGCAAATACCAACTGGCACGAGGTGCTGTAAGCCCAGTTTACGTGCAGCAGAACAGACCTCTGCAGTCACAGCCTATTCTGGGCATTTCTTGGGTGTCATTCTTGAATTTCTGTCCTTCACTTGCACGAGAAGTGCCCACACATGCACACAGCCACACGAGTGGCTCCCAGCAGGGCAAGGGAGGGGATTCTCTCCCTTTACTCTGCTCTCCTCACACCCCACCTGGAGTACTGTGTGCAGTTCTGGAGCCCCCAGCACAGGAAGGACATGGAACTGCTGGAGAGAGTCCAGAGGAGGGCCATGAAGATGCTCAGAGGGCTGCAGCACCTCTCATATGAGGACAGGCTGAGAGAGTTGGCACTTTTCAGCCTGGAGAAGAGAAGGCTTCCAGGACACCTTATAGCAACCTTCCAGTATCTGAAGGGGCCTACAGGAAGGCTGGGGAGGGACTGTTCACAAGGTCTTGTAATGACAGGACGAGGGGGAATGGGTTCAAACTGGCAGAGGGCAGATTTAAACGGGATGTTAGGAGGAAGTTCTTCACAGTGAGGGTGGTGAGACAGTGGAAGAGGTTGCCCAGGGAGGTTGTGGCTGCTTCCTCCCTGGTGGTGTTCAAGGCCAGGCTGGATGACGTCTTGAGCATCCTGATCTAGTGGGAGGTGTCCCTGCCTATGGCACAGGAGGGTTGGAAGTGGATGATCTTTGAGGTCTCTTCCAACCTAGACCATTCTATGATTCTATGAGTATGTAGAAAGGCTAAAATCTCAGGCACTGCTGGGAACCCTTCAGCAGCTGATGAGTGCTGCTGCTCTGTCGATTCATGCTGATTTTTCTCCACAGCCACCTGGAGTATAACAGCCTGACAGAAGTGAACAGTGGCTCTCTCTATGGCCTTTCCTCTCTGCACCAGCTTCACCTCAGTAACAACTCCATATCCCGCATCAACCCCGACGGCTGGAGCTTCTGCCAGAAGCTGAACGAGCTGTAAGTTGGTTTCTTGTGTGGTTGATTGTCACAGAATCAGAGAATGTTAGGGGTTGGAAAGGACCTTGAAAGGCTTGGTGGTAATGTGTCAGTGGCAGGAAAGGGGGGTAAGGATTTTTCCCTGTCACACAGCTTACAGTTGCTGCTGCGTCAGCCTCTAGAAATGCAGGAACTGCAGGCTCCTGGGTGATGCCCTTGTTACTTGTGATGCACCTGATTAGAATAGTTTGTACCAGAAACAAAGACTGGAACCCATTAGAAGTATGGAGTGCCAAAAGACCTGGAGAGTTTGTGATCTGCAGCTTGCCAGCACTTAGCACGAGACATGCATGGCTTGCCATGTAATGAGTGTACAGCCTGAAGGAAGCTCTGCTTTACCCCCTGTATTTACAAAGAGTAATCATGTTTTTAACCAGCAGAGATTTGGCCCTTGAAAGGCAATTCCCCTTCTTTCCCCTGTTTACACTTTTACCCTTCCTGTAGGGCTCAGTTGTGAAAAGTAAATAGATTGACTTTGCTCTCCTGAGATTTCCAGCTGTGAACACAGCCTCTTTGATAAGTGACAGAAAGCCTTGCTGGTGAGGACAGCCCCACAAGGGTGTCTTGGGAGTCTGTGGCACTGCCTAATGCCTTTTTGAAGAGATTCACATGGCTGCTTGTAGTGTGTAGAGAAGTGGCTGTCACCCCCTTGGTGGGACTGTGAAAAGATTCACTTTGGGGGACTTGACACGTGGTCAGTGGGACTGGAATTCATTCTGCTTGGTGCTTGGAAACCTCTTGTTAAACATTGTTAGGGATTCTCACCAAAAAAGTGGTAGGGTAAAGGAGCCTCCTGCTCTGTCTAGCAAGCTCTGAGTACCTGCTCTTTTGGAATGTGGCTTAAGAGAGGTCATAACAGATGTCTATGGGGCATGTCCAGAGAAGGGCCCCGAGGATGCTCAGAGGGCTGCAGCAGCTCTGCTGTGAGCACAGCCTGAAAGAGTTGGGGCTGTGCAGGCTGCAGAAGAGGAGGCTCCCAGGTGACCTTCTGGTGGCCTTCCAGGATCTGAAGGGAGCTACAAAATAGCTGGGGAGGGACTTTTGAGGCTATGAGGTAGTGACAGGACATGGGGGGAACAGAGCAAAGCTGGAGGTGTGGAGAGTCAGATTGGATGTGAGGAGGAAGTTGTTGAGCATGAGAGTGGTGAGAGGCTGGAATGGGTTGCCCCTGCAGGGAGGTGCTTGGGGCCACATTGCTGGAGGTGTTTGGGGCCAGGCTGGCAGAGGCTGTGGGCAGCCTGCTCTAGGGTAGGGTGTCCCTGGGCATGGCAGGGGGGTTGGAACTGGCTGATCCTTGTGGTCCCTTCCATCCCTGATTGATACTATTCATTTAAGCTTAGAAGCTATAGAGTGAACATGTTAGCCCACTGACCAGCCATGATCTTCTCTTGAACCCAAATTCCTCATTCAGATGGGGGTTTGGATGGCACAAGGAAGTATTTTACTTTTCCTTTCAGTTAAATGATGTTACTCTTTGATTCCTGTGATGCTGTCCATGCCTAAAGGGCAGCTACAGTTCCTTCATGTGCTGCTCGAGTGCTGTTTTACTGGGTTAAGGCACTGCCAATGGAGAAATCTTCAAGGCAGCAGATCAGAATCAGCACCTCCTGTGGTCTGCTTAAATCTGAAACGTCAAAAAAAGGGCAAGCTACCTTCTCAAGCCACTTGCATTTGGATCCCTGGAAGGGACAGATTCAGATGACTGCACCATGTTAGTAGCACAGCTCTGGGAGCTTCCTGCTGTCAGGGCCCCATTGCCTGGTGCCCTTGCTGCAGCTTTATTTCAGCCTGGGTTCGAGTGGTGTGGGTGAGCTCCATCTGCACCCTGCAGAGTGAGTGCCACAAGTCTTGGGAGAGCTGTGCTTGCCTTGGCTACCTGGCAGTCTTTGCAAAGCCTTGAGGTTTAGATGGGAGGTTACATGTCATGCTGAGCCCTCTGTTTGGGCTCTTTTGCCAACAGGTAGTGCTGAAAGTGATCTGCCCTAGCTCAGTGACCATCATCTCCCAGCAGCAGCAGAATCCTGGTGCAGGACTCGCTCGCCTTGGTGCAGAACAGGGTAGACTTGGAAAGTGCTTGGTGGTGGGAGGTGGTGGGAGCCACTGGGGTGTGCTGAGCCTGACAAACAGGATTGTGCTGAGTGTGAGGCCAAAGACGACATCACCTGAGATGGGGAAGGTGATTATGTGGGTGTTAGCACACAGCTCTGCACAACAGCACAGGCAGGTGTTGCCTTTAGGGTAAAGCTGCTGCAGGGAGCCGTCAGATACTCCTGACTCAAACTCCCACAGCCAGAGAGTACCTGCAGGAGAGGAGTGCTCTGAAATTGAAGGGTGAGGAAAGGAAGCACTGGGTGCACCTGCCTCTGCACTTCTTTGAATGTTTGGGGTTTGTTCCTTGCTCATCCCAGGGCTCTCACCTGATGCAAAGGCTAACAAGGGAAGGGAGCTCTTGCCTTGTTACAGACATGAGGAAGGGCTGATAGTATTCAGTGGTCAGGTGCTAGGTCATCACCATGTGGAAAAATCCACAATGGAAGCACAGGATGATGTCATCAGAGGTAAATGATGACTTGGCTGCTGGGGCTTTCTTTTCACTTCCTACCTATGGTTTGGTGGGTGGGAATTAGAACTGTTGGATGTGGCTGGCAGCAGGAGCCTCAGCTGCACAACAGTTTTCTGGTTAACTCATTTGCTATCACCTTTGGGATGTGTCTGTGTGCTGTACCCTCAGTACCTGGCCAGGCCAGGAGGGCTCCAGTGGTTTGTCAGTGCTAGAGAGATGGCAGGCTGGGGGGAGCAGCAGAGCCCTGCTGCCTGCTCTCAGCACAGAGAGTTCAAGCTGCTGAGGAGGGGAACTCACCCTGCTGCAAACTGGCCTGTCCCACCGGCAGGAAGCAGAGCCCTTACAGGTTGAAGGAAGCCACTGCCAGGTGCTTTAGCTCCTGAAACCTTCCACCTGGTTGCAGGCACTGAAAGAGTCCTCTGAAGCCTGCTGTTGTCCCTGCGTCTTGAGGTGACGTCAGCACGAGCAGGGGGAACATGCCTTCACCAGTTGGGGCAGGAACTCTTCTCTCTAGAATCAAAACTCTGTTGGTTTTTTTTTTTTTTTTGTAATCTCAGCCAGGTTTAGGATTACTTCTGAACAGGATTTTGGGTATTTTTGTTTTTTTTAAAGCCAAATTCTTCAGTCGCAGGTGGGGACATAATTTTGATGGGATGCCAGTTCTTCACAACTAGCACTGCCACCTCTTTAGGAGTGAGACTGTGTTGTCCCAGACCTTCTTCAAACTCATTAATCTTTGCTGAATTGTCTCCAAAGCTCTGCCCACTCCCACAGCTAAAAGATAGAGAGCTCATTTGCCAGACCATGGCTCTGTTTTGACTTAGGTTTTGGCTTTGCAGCGACTTTAATGCAAGCCCTAGACACATTTTTAAGCAGGGTCATTAACAGGCAGTACTAGAAGAAGAATTTGGAGGTTGGGAACTCAGTGGGATGATTTTTTGTTGTTGTTGTTTTCTGCACAAAAAAGGATTTCAGTGCTTGTTTATAGAATCATAGAATCAGTCAGGGTTGGAAGGTACCACAAGGATCAGCCAGTCCCAACCCCCCTGCCATGCCCAGGGACACCCTACCCTAGAGCAGGCTGCCCACAGCCTCTGCCAGCCTGGCCAAAAACACCTCCAGGGATCTGGCCCCAAACACCTCCCTGCAGGGGCAACCCATTCCAGCCTCTCACCACTCTCATGCTCAACAACTTCCTCCTCACATCCAATCTGAATCTCCTCACCTCCAGCTTTGCTCCATTTCCCCATGTCCTGTCACTAAGCTGCATAGCTCCACGTTTTGGAAGGTTTGGTAGCCCAAACCCTCACAGCTTTTGCAGTGATTTGTGCTCCCAGGTCACTAAGGTATTGCTGAAAATTCCTGTGCAAGTACCCTTTGTATAGGGATAAGTTTGAGAAAGTACAGGTATGTAGCTGAATGCCACATTTTACACCCCCACAATGTCCACTTTTTTGTTCCACACGTATCAATGTGCAGGCAGCTTAAACCTGAGGCTGTTGCAGGTCATGCTGACCTGCCAGTAGCCCTGCAGGGCTTACCCAGCTGCTGGAACATCCTGAGATCAGAGGGAGCTGTGGATCAGTACTTCAGGCTGAAGATCACTGACCAGTGACTGCCTGCTGCTTCCCCAGGAGGTCTTCCTCATTTGACAAGCCAAGTTTGCCTTCCATGTCAGCAATGGGGCAACTTGACTGCTTGCATAAAAGGCAGTTGCACTGCGTGTGAGGTGTCTGCAGTGGCCTGTAGCTTCCATGGCCTCCCCTCCGTGCCACATCTCAGAAGCCTCACCTGCACCTTGACTGGGAAAGAAAAAAACCAGCTTGCTTTCTGCCACTGTCCAGACTACAACAGGAGTAGTGCTTAAAAAAAAATAATCTCAAAACACAGAGATAATACAGAACTGAACAAAGAACTGTGAAAAGAAAACAAAAAACCATCCCTCCAGAATTAGTCACTTGTGAGCGGAGGAGATTGCAAGTAGACTGCAGAGTCCTTGAGCAAGAGGAGCAGGAGGGAAGGCATCTGCTTTGCAACAGATACCTCCTTCCTGTGCATGAAAGGAAGCCTTCAATTGCCTTGTGGTGAAATGCTTTTGGCTCTCAGCTGGGGTGGAGCAGGCTGTGGAGACACCCACACCCAGACGCCTGGGGCTTGCTCTGCACAACTGCAGAATGATAAGAGACCTCCTGAACGCAGCAGTCTGGCCCTTGCCAAGTGCCTGTGAGCTCCCAAATCCATCTGTTTGGTGCTGCTCTGCACCTCGCAGAGTGAGGGGAAGGAGGGGACTGCTTTCTCTTGGAAGCCTCTGAGGGAGTGAGGATTGAATACAACCAGAACTGATACCTGATACCTCTGCAGCTGGGGACTGAGGAGGGGTGATGCTCCCAGCCTCTAACTTAGCTGCACAGAGAAAAAGTAGCTCATCCCCACCATAGCTGCCCATGTGTATGCTAGGTTATTGCTCACACTCGCTTCTGGAGGAGCCTGTACAGAAGATTCCCTGTAGCTGGGTACCAAACTCCTCCTGCTTCCACATAGTCATCCAGGCTGCCCTGTGGGAAATGTCTGCAGATTGCAGTCTTAGTTCCTAATAAATCTGTATCCAGCCAGTCCACCTTGCCCCTTGGAAATTGCTTGTGGGGGGTGGGCACCGGGAGGTTGGGGAGGAATTTTTTGGAAACTGATTTGGATTGACAAGGGCTGTTGTTTTGTGGCTTGTTTTTGCACTCAGAATACTCTCCTACAACAACCTGAGCAGGCTGGATGAGGGGAGCCTGGCAGACCTCGGGGGACTGCATGTGCTGCGACTCAGCCACAACTCCATCAACCACATTGCAGAAGGAGCTTTCAAGGGGCTCAAAAACCTGCGTGTCCTGTAAGTTGCCCCCAGCTCCTGTCAGCTAACACACAGCCTGTCTGCTGCTCTGCAGTTGTCTTTGGGTCCTCAGCATCAAACTTAGCACAGAATCATACAACTAGCCAGGTTGGAAGAGACCTCCAAGTTCATCCAGTCCAACCTAGCACCCAGCCCTAGCCAATGGCACTCAGTGCCCATCCAGGCTTTGCTTCAACACCTCCAGGGACAAAGACTCCACCACCTCCCTGGGCAGCCTATTCCAATGCCAGTCACTCTCTCTGTCAGGAACTTCCTCCTAACATCCAGCCTGAACCTTCCCAGGGAAGACTTGAGACTGTGTTCCCTCCTTCTGTTGCTGGGTGCCTGGCAGCAGAGCCCAACCCCACCTGGCCACAACCTCCCGTCAGACAGCTGCAGAGAGCAATGAGCTGTGCCCTGAGCCTCCTCTTCTGCAGGCTGCACACCCCCAGCTCCCTCAGCCTCTCCTCTTGGGGCTGTGCTCCAGGCCCCTCCCCAGCCTTGCTGCCCTTCTCTGGGCACCTTCCAGCACCTCAACATCTCTCTTGAATTGAGGGGCCCAAAACTTGCCTACATGCTGCTCCGTTGTCTATTAGCTGTTTGGTTTACCCCACAATTCAATTTAAATGAACTTGTGTTTTTCAATTGAGTGGTTAGGAGAGTGGCAGTTGGGCTGCTCAGCAGGTTGCTTTCAGAGCAGAGCGCCCCAGAATAAAATTTCAGGAATGTAGGACAAGATTCTGAATCTAGCCCAGCTGAGCAAAAGTCCCTGAGATTTCAGTCCTTCAGATGACAGCAGAATTTCTCTTCCTATCAGATTGATTTTGATCTAAATTCTCAGAAAAGGATCATTACTGCTGGGTCATTCTGCACTCAGGAGAAGAAGGCAATAATGCAGTGCCCTGAAAATCTGGGAAATTTGAACATCCTCCTAAATGTGCTATTGAGCATTTTTGCATTCTGCTGCTTCTTTTACTGTTGGATTTTTTTTTTTTTAATAATAAATGGGAAATTCTAGGCTAAGGTGGTGCTAAGAATATGACAAATAGGAATGACCAAACAAACAAATTTAGAGGTTAGGCTTGGGGTCTGACCATACCAGAGGTTTAACAATACATAAAACTTCACCCAGGCTTGGTCACAAGCCATCTATTCAAAAACCAGAAAACCAAAGAAGGTAAAACAGAACTCAGTAGCCAGATGAGCTTCATTTTTAACTTCCAGGAATCAATTAACAGTCAAACAGATGTAATTAAACCTCAAGCCCCACGTTGGGTGCCAATTAAAAAAATGTAGTGGGTTTGCAGTGACCTGCCCCCCCACCTTTTAGAACCCCGGCTAAAACTCAGAAAAAACACACTGGAAGTTAATAAATGAAGCTTATATTTACAGCAATGCAAATATACAAGCAAATATTTACAAGATATAACAGATATTTACAGAAATATACAGTAAAAAGAAATACAGACACCACACCCCTCCTGGAGACCAAAATCCCCAAGAGAGGGAAACCAAACCCCCCCTACCACCTTTCCCCTTCCCCCCAGCTTTATCTCACCACTTGATGATGCTGCAGATAAGCTGAAGATCGGTCAGAAAGATTAGTGGCAGGAAGGAATGAATGGTTTTAGTAATTTTACTCTGAATTAGTTCAAAGGCAGAGAGACAAAGGAAAGAAGCTGGTGAAGCCTGCCCGGGACCCAGAGCCGACTGAACTGCGCAAGCACACTGCCTTATCTGGATGTTTTGGGAACATTCTAAAACAACCTTCTTTCTTCTCTCTCATTCAAAACTGGGTGAAGGGACATAGTGTTTAATTTCTCACTCTCAGGCAGCAGTCTAATTTTTCACACAAATTCTCCAATTAGCTCAAACCAACACAGGGTCCAACCATGGGAGCAAGAAGATGCTGTAGGTACTTTGGGAGTCTTTCTCTTTTAATGCAAAATTAGACTCACTTGGGTCATGACTTGTTCTGTTGCTCTGATTGTCACGAACTAGAGGAAAGTTGCCATACTCTCAAGGTTCATGTGGTCCAGTAGTGATCCATGGAGTGGTGGCAGTGGCTCTTTACCAGAGAATTTAACTTTACAGTCACATGGTACCTGGAAGTATGGTGCTGAAGATGAGTGTGCTAGGCCAGGGACCAGCTCCTAAGATAAAGGCTACTGGAGACCCTGAGATTAATCTGCCCTCCCCTGGGGTGCTACCTATAGACTTGTATTTTTATGCACAGTTAAGCTTCAACATTGAAGTATGCCTGGGCTTGTCTTTGAACTGTCAGAAGGTGCAGAATCCAGCTCTAAAATTTGTCCATTCCTGCAGCTTTGTTGCCTCTGTCTTCCTTATCTGTATGTGGTGGTTTGGCAGTAGCCACACACACACTCCCCACACCCCCCCTCTGAAATTACCCAGGGTAGACTCAGCCGGCTGGAAGTTAAGGAACGAAGCTTCATATTACAGCTTTGCACAAAACACAAGCAGATATTTACAGATATATACAGTGAAAAGGTAATACAGCAACACCACAGCCCTGCCAGACACCAGAGTCCCCAAGAGGGGTTCCCAACCACCCTACCACCTTCCCCCACTACCCATTCCTTATCCCACTGTCTTATGTGCCAGGTAAGCAAGGTAGATCAGCCAGCATGGGTTAGTAGCAGAAACTGGTTAGTGAAGTTACACTCACAGATCCAGCTGAGAAGGCAGGGAGAGAGAGATACAGCAGCCAGCATGGCTCAAACAGCTCTCTGTGTTTTGGTTCTAACTCTTACACAGTCTAAGTAAACCTATGAGGGAAGCAGAATCAAATTTGGTTTTCCTTTCTCAGCCTACAACCTAATTTCTCATTAAAATCCTCCAAGTAGTTCAAAGCAGCACACTGGACCCACTGAGCTGCTGCCTGCTCTCCTGTCTACAGAGACCACAGGCTCAGCATCTTCCTCAGGCACACCACGAAGTTCTCACAACCTGTGTTCTAGCAGCTACCATGAATCATAGGATCAGTCAGGGTTGGAAGGGACCACAAAGATCAGCCAGTTCCAACCCCCCTGCCATGCCCAGGGACACCCTACCCTAGAGCAGGTTGCCACAGCCTCTGCCAGCCTGACTGCAAACACCTCCAGGGAGGTTGTGGAGCACAGAATCAGAGAATTCCAGGGAGGTCGTGGAGCACAGAATCACAGAATGTGATCAAAGACCNCAGGGATCTGGTCCCAAAGCCATTCCAGGCTCTCACCACTCTCATGCTCAACAGCTTCCTCCTCACATCCAATCTGAATCTCCCAGGCTACCATATTCCCAGGCTGGTCGAGTTCAGCCTGATTTAATTCTTTCCTTCAAAAGCAAAAGCCCCACTTTGATACTTTTATTCCCCTTCAGAAGCCCATTGTGGCTTGGGCAATGAAAAGGAAATGGGAACAGAGAGCTCTCCCTTCTTTACAGTACTTTTTGCATCTTACTCTTTCCTTTTATTGAAGTTCACAGTGAAGGAAGTGACTGGAAACCGAGTTTGGGTTTTGTTTGCTTTTTTTTTTTTTTTTCTCTTTTCCCCCCCCCTTTTTTTTTTTTCAAGTGAAGCCAAAGCCTTTCAGCCAGTGGGCATTCAGAGAAGGACCTTTCTGAGGCAGCTGTCAAGACCGGAACTAAAGGTTTACAAAGAAAAATGGAGGGGAAGGGGAGCTGGTAGTTCTCTTTGCTCTGCTGTGAATGTGGAGCCTCTTTCATGTCTAGGGTAGAGGGGGGG
>VWZI01001267.1:18388-37178 GCA_013396835.1 Psilopogon haemacephalus
GTGAGAGGCTGGAATGGGTTGCCCCTGCAGGGAGGTGTTTGGGGCCAGATCCCTGGAGGTGTTTTTGGCCAGGCTGGCAGAGGCTGTGGGCAGCCTGCTCTAGGGTAGGGTGTCCCTGGGCATGGCCTGGGGGTTGGGACTGCCTGATCCTTGTCGTCCCTTCCAACCCTGACTGATTCTAAGTACCTAAAGGGAGGTTGTAGCCAGGTGGGGGACACAGTCTCAAGCTGTGTCAGGAAAGGCATAGGCTGGATGTTAGGAGGAAGTTCTTGACAGAGTGATTGGCATTGGAATGGGCTGCCCAGGGAGGTGGTGGAGTCACCAGAAAAGCCTGGATGGGGCACTTAGTGTTTTGGTCTGGTTGATTGGCTAGGGCTGGGTGCTAGGTTGGACTGAATGAGCTTGGATGTCTCTTCCAACTTGGCTGATTGATTCTTGTATTTTATTCTGTGATCTTAAAGGTCTTTTCTAACCAGAATGATTCCATAACCTGTACTTCCAATTTTCAAAGGCCAAGACTCAACTGTAAACAGTAAAGAGAAATCTCCAATTACCAAAGCCCAGCTCATTTAGGTGCAACCTCATTTAGGACTACGTCTGCAGAAGCCAGTGTGTGAATGGGTGCAGCCAGCTGAGCAGAGTTTGCATATAGTGAATTATTTACCATATTAATCACCCTAATGGATTTTTCAAAGCCTTGATTAATGCAGCATCCCTTTTACCAAATGGTGGCACACATGGTTGCACACATCCTTTGGTGCTTGGGGTGCTTAATTCAGAGCAGAAAGCCCCAAGCACTCTCATGCAATAAATAGGACCTCTGATGGCCTGGGTTTGAAACCAGGAGCCCAGCAATGCTCACTGTAGCTATTTAGAAGGGGACTGGTGATGAAGCAGGTTGCAGCTGTGTGGAGCCTTTAATCAGTTTCCAGCATGCCTTCAATAGCTGTCTTCATTCTTTCCTCTAACCAAATCATTAACAGAGGGTCACAGCTCTGAGCACTCAGCTGTGGTCTTGTACCAGGTTTAACTCTGTCCCTGAGGAAGGGTTTCAAGCATGTGTGTCCCTATGGAGGCTGAGAGGTGGCTTTGCCTGAAACCAAAGCTCTTGGCTGTGGTTTGCTCCAGAATGGTATGGTTTGTGCTTCTGGGGCCGCAGACCTTTTCTTTGGACCTAGAAGTAATGTGGCTTTCCTGTCTGCTCAAGAACTAGGGTGATGGCTCATCCAGTAGTACTGCCCTCAGGGTGATCAATCTGGTGAGGACCTAGTCAGCATCATAGTGCCACCCAGTAGCAGACACCCACATTCTCAGGCTGCAAGGACAGATTATGATAGAACTGCAGTCCTCTCTGGCCTGACAGTGTGATAAGCCCCAGGTTTCCTTTCTGCTTGTTGTGGCATCCACTGCTTCATCCACACAGAAAAGGAATTTTCTGGGTGCCAGTGTTGGGACATTGGAAGGTACTTTGTGGGAAGCCCTAAGAAGTTCCTACAAAATGCACTTGCTCATACAAAGGCTGCACATTCCTCATCTCTCCTCAGCCTTCTTTCCCTAGCTAAGTGTAAGCAGTGGGAGTTTTAGAGGCTTTTGGGGTTGCACCCTACATTGAAGGGAAGAATCCAGAAGGAAAACTCCCACGCAGCAGCAGATGTGTCCGGTTTTAGCCTGAGGTGTTAGCGATGACTTGCAGTGGGCACCATCTGAAACAGGTGGTGATAAAAGGTGCACCTGGAAGATAAACCCTAGAGAGATCCTGGACAAGGAAAGCATTTCCTGATGGATGGCATTGGTTGCTGTTGTATGAGAACAGGTGGGGGGACCATCCATTTTGTGTGAACCCTGCCCCTGGGCCTTCAGCACTGGTCAATATTTATAGAGAAGTGTTCCTCTGCACACAGCAGCTGGGCTGTGACTGCTCCAGCTGGCTCTTGCTGCTGCATGGCACTGTCACAGTGACTCTGGCCACAGATGCAAGCACACTCCTCAGCTCTGCACGTTACTCTGTCTTTTCCTCCTTTGGCCACTTGAATTCACCACTCTGCTGCTATTTATTGCAGTGTGTTAGGTTGCTATTGTGTTTATGATGGGCCAGGAAGGAAGTCAGCAGCCTCTTCAGCTGGCTGCTGCATAAACCTGCAGCCAGGGGACAGCCCTCCTTGTGTGTGGATGTCCCTTCAGGCCAAGCAGCAGTGAATAAATCGCCTCTCCTGCTATCTAGGAAGGAGTCAGAAGTGAAAAGTGTTGCAAGGGAGAGACCAAAATCTTGTTCAACTGCCATTGAACTTAATCCTGTCCCCAGCCAGGCTGCAAAGAACAGAGGGGGCCTTCCGTTAGTCAGCAAGCTGGTTTCCAAGCACTGGAGCAAAGTTGCCTTTTCACATCATCTCGCACATTGCCTTTTGTGCTGTCATCGCTGTTAAATTCAGATGCAGATAAAAGGGTTTGATTTCAGGAGGGGGAAGGCGAGTGTGCTGCAGCCCTCTTCATCTGCCTGCAGTTCAGGTTTCCCAGGGCTCGCACGGGGTGCAGAGATCAGATAAAGCCACACTAATTGTGCTCCTTCTTTTCCTGCCCCCCTCTCTCCCCGTTTTTCTTTCTGTTTGTCTGGCACTGGATGTTTGGAAACTGCAGAACTCTGTTTGGAAACAAGATCAAGTCGGTGGCCAAGAAAGCGTTCTCAGGGTTGGAGGCCCTGGAGCACCTGTGAGTAACCCACCGTGCCTCGGCGTTTGGGGAGGGGAGGGGGGGGCTGCCAAAAGTAGCTGCCCCAGAGATCTGCTAGCAATTTAATAGTGTCTTTGTAAACCGAGAAGCCACTCCATTTGTGGGGGCCACCTGCTTCCTTCTCATTACAAGCCCGCCTCAACTTTGGCCTTTTTTTGTGCCAGGAACAAAGTTGTGGAGCATATGGCAGTTCTGCCTGCTCTTAACTCCTGCGTTTGTTCTTGCCTCAGTGTCGCCTTGACTCGCACATTGCCCCTCTGCAGGCTGTTAGCCATGGAAATAGGCTTCTTCAGAGGCAGCCCTCTCTCCTCCTCCCGTGCCCCTGCCTCCTCCTGCATCTGGGCTCTGGCAGTGACACGTGCTGCAAGTGACAGCTTAGAGGGGGCAGCCACTGAACGTCCCCATTCACCACAACTGCCTCGGAGCCATTTGCGAGGAGGAAATTTTGGCTGCTGCTGCTGCTGCCGCCTAATTTTTTGTGTGTGTGTCCCGGGGCTGATGACTCCAGCAGTGATTCATGAGTAACTTCCTTTCCAAATTAAGACAAGTTAAAGGATTTGTGATTTTGCTGTAGATGTTTCGCTGCCTGTTGATGGTATGAAGCGTTAGGACCGTTGAGGGGACACTGAGGGGTTAGGGACTGCCTGACTGGGGCTGCACTCCCAAACAAGGATTCCCTGACCCATGCTCTGCTGAGCTCTTGCTGCCCTACGCTCCTGTAGTGGGTTTGCAGTGACCTGCCCCCCCCACCTTTTAAAACCCCGGCTAAAACTCAGAAAAACACACTGGAAGTTAATAAACGAAGCTTTATATTTACAGCAATGCAAATATACAAGCAAATATTTACAAGATATAACAGATATTTACAGAAATATACAGTAAAAAGGGAATGCAGACACCACACCCCTCCCAGAGACCAAAATTCCCAGAAGAGGGTAACCAAACCCCCCTACCACCTTTCCCCCCTTTCCCAGCTTTATCTCACCACCTCTTGATGATGCTGCAGATAAGCTGAAGATCAGGGAAATTAATGATAGGAGAAGTTAGTCGTTTTAGTGATTTTACTCTGAATTAGTTCAAAGGCAGAGAGACAAAGGAAAAAGCTGCTGGAGCCAGCAAGACCCAAGCCAGACTGGCCCTCTGCAAGCACACTGGCTAGCTGATGTTTTGGGAACATTTCCCAAAACAATTTTTTTTTCTCTGTCTCAGTGAAACTCGGTGAAGTGACACTGTAGGTTTAACTCTCTCTCAGCTAGTAGTCTAATTTCTCACTCAAATTCTCCAATTAGCTCAAACCAACACAGCTCCGCTTAGTAAACTTCAGCCCTAAATCTGACATGAACTTCTCTTGGAGGAGAAGCAGATTTAGTAATTAGGAGCAGTTGTGGGGGAAGCTTTTATGAATACCTTCCTGTGGAAACATGGCAGAGTCCTTTGAACACAATATCCTCTCAAAGTCACTTTCAAATAACTTCTCAGATGTCGTTTAGTGCAAGTGTTTGCTTTCTTTATGTTTACTGAAGGTCTAGCCTGGGATACAACATTCCTGACTATCTTTGGTTATCGAGGGGGTGGAAGAATTTCTAAGCTATGGGTGATGGAGGTAGCTGAGACTGAGAAAATGCAGTGAGAGGAATGACCTGGTGATTTATCCCCAGCAGCTTTGTGGGTTGACTGTTGTTGGGCGCTGCTTACTCGGTGCTAAAGCGTGTTGTGAGAAATCATTTCTGTGAGCCACAAGTGCGAGGGGCCTCAGCGGGGAGCTGCCAAATCACCTGCTGCTGGAGTCACAGCTTACCTCTGGAGAGGCTTGGCCACAGACAGAGCAGCCCTTTGCTGACGCTGCCTTTGGGTGTGTTGTGCAGGAACCTCGGGGACAACGCCATCCGCTCCATCCAGGGCGACGCCTTTGCTAAGATGAAGAGCCTGCGGCAGCTGTGAGTACTGCGCCCCACGCCGCGGGCAGGGACCCTCCTTGCCCTGGACATGAGCCACAGCTCCTTGTTTCCAGTGGGGTGCTACCCACCTCACCACTCACTTATTCCCTCCTCCCCTCTGCCCTCTGCAGGGTATTTTTACGCAAGTAGCTGTGGATGTCAGGGGAACATCTACATTCAATAGCGACTGAAATCAGATCGCTGGGACACGTTCTCCCAGCGGGTTCACATCTGTGCAGTTATTCATCTCCACTTAGCCACCTCTCCTTCACACCACTGATTTAATTCCCAGTGGCCCATCTGCTCCTTTGCTGTACCTATGTTTAGGGTTCACGTACAGTGATAAGCAGCATCTGAACTGCATCCACTTGTCATCCAGCAGTCTGCTGTGAAAATACGGCTGCGTTATCAGAGCTGCTGCCTCTGCTCCAGGCTGGCCTCTGCACTGTTATCAGACACTGTTTCCAGCCTTGCCTGGTTTCCTTTTCTCCACCATAAATTTTTAATCCATTGTTAGTGCATTGCTACACTCTGGAGTAGTGCAATGTCTGTGGAACAGGGAATCAGTCACTGGGGCAAGTTCAGATTCTTCTTCTTGATGTTGGAAATGGGAATTGGGTAATGGCAGTTGGCAATGACATTTTATCCCATTGTCTATTGTTTGTTTAAGCACCTTATCTGTTGCATTTGCTTTAGAAACACAATTGAGGTGAACAGTTGATCTTAGTAGAGAAGAGCTTGTGGGATCCCAGGTACTGTAAAAGGAGCCTTTATACCACAGAGAAGGTGGCATTCAGATAGCAAGTACAAGCAGAAGTCCTACATACTAAGGGGTCTCTGGCCTGTCCTGACTAGCCAGCAGTGTTTGTGTTGTCACATGTATTAGGGACTGCACATCTTTCTAGTACAGCAAGTGGAAAAACAGATCCCTGTATTCCCACATTCCCTCCCTGCTGAGTCCATTTCCTTCTTTTCCCTTTTCCTGGCTATAGCTTCAGACTTGGCTAGGAAAATGGGAGTTGATCCACATCACCTTACAACACAGTTGTGGAGCTGGGATTCTGCTGTGCTCCCAATACTCTTGCACTGCTGGTGATACTGCAGGATAGGACTTCTTTGGCTGGGGCCATTGGCTCAGTGTCTGAGGCATCCTCACATTCCACTTGAGGAATCAAACCATTTGAGGGTGTTCCAAGGATCAGAGCAAAGTCTGAATTCCCTGTTGGTGTAATCTTGCAGTTTGTCACTGGCTATGCTGAACCACAGTGGGAATTTCAGAAAATTCCTGGGGCTCCCCCTTTTTTTGGCTCCTTTTTCACAGCCTTCTTCTAACAGGTGCTGAGTTACTGTTAGGATGCTGAGGAGTGTTTCTCTGTTCTGCTTTCCAAACCAGTCACTGTTTGTACTGAGCTTACACAAATACCTTTGGTCGTTTCCCCTGTTAATCAGCAAACACAACAGCAGCCTCACCTCTTCTCCCTGGAGGTGCTGCTGTGCAAACACTGCCTTACAGAGGGCAGGCAGGGTCCTCCACTTACTCCTCTGGTGCTGACCACTGAGGGAACTAAAGTTCTTAGAGTGGGAGCATCCTGTTGTTGTTCAGTAATAGAGTCCCGAATTGAGTCTCCACCAAAGCTTCTCGAAGCACAGAGGCAGAGAAAAGGAGCAGGTGTGGTAATTGCATGAGCAGTGGGAGCAGGATGGGCTGTACTGTGGACTTGGTGCTTCTGCTGCATGTCTCCCTTCTAGGTGATCTGGCAGAGCTGTTCTCACTTAAGCCAGGGATGGTATTGCTACTCTGTTCCTGGGACTAACTCCGGAAGCTGTTTATAAGGCTCTAGGAAGCATCACTGGAGTACAGGAAGGGGTAGCTCTGTGGAGATGAAATGCTGTTTAAATCAGCTGTTTCAATGCTGTTTAACATCCTTAGTACCTCAAGCACAACCCTGCAGTTCTTTTTTTCCCTTGCACACATGCTGGGTAGGAGGGTGGAACGTGTCTAACGTGCAAGTGCTATGAACCTTCCCAGCCTTCTCTCCATGCAGGACTCAGAGCAGGCTCCTGTTGGTTTTGTTTCCCTGCAGCCACATAAACAGTGACAGCTTCCTCTGCGATTGCCAGCTGAAGTGGTTGCCCCAGTGGTTAATTGAGAAGAAGCTGCAGTCATTTGTGGTGGCCACCTGCGCCCATCCCGAGTCACTAAAAAGCAAAAGCATTTTTGCCATCCAGCCAGAAAGTTTTGTGTGTGGTAAGTCTTGCCTGTGTCTTTTGAGGTTGTGCAAAGGGTAGGTCTCACTTGGGAAGCATTTTCTTTGCCTGCTAGCATGTTATTATGAGAGGGTTTCTGTTTTGCTTTGTTATTCATTGGGATCAAGGGAAGCCCAAGCCTGCATTTTAGAAATTTGTCATTGGCTACAATTTATTTCTCACTCAAACCACAGGGCTCACTGCTTGCCTCTAGTGTGTTCCTCTGGGGCTCCAGTTCCAGCTGGGGCTGCACAAAGACTTTCCCACTCTTCTTGATTTGATAGGACCAAGGCTACAGCTGTAATGACTTTTTTCCCCTACTCTGTAGTGTTCAGAGCTTCTTCTGTAGCTTTGTCTTCTTCACTCATCTTTTCTGCTTCTTGGAAATAACAAAGGGCTAAAAAAAAAAAAGGAAGAGGAGAATCTCTCTCTCATAGCTCCTTTTTGGAGGGGGGCAGTAAGCCATTACACAGGAACCAACCCACAGCTAGCAGTGGCAGTGTAATCTTCCTTTTCTCCTGCTGTTCTCCCAAAGCCTGGAGCTGACTCTGCACCTGAGCTGTGGTTGCAGGGCAGCTCCACTGCATACCCAGCACTACCCAGCATTTGCTGCCTCTCTCCCGAAGATCAGTGGGGAGGCCACAGTGGTGTTGCACAAACATCCAGCTTTTGGGCAAAAATAAAGGCTGCTTTGGTGAGCCAAACCTCGTGCTGTGGAGCCAGCCAGAGTGGGTCTGGGGTGGAGCTGCACAAGGCTGCTTGCTGAAGGAAAAACGAGCTTTTGGAAACATTTAACTAAGCTGAATGCATGACTCGCATTGAAGGCAGAGCAAAAGCTTTGTTGCAGCTGCTGTCCCATGTCCCTCTTGATCCCAGAGTGGTAGAGCTCTACCTAGGTGGCCTCTCTCTGAGCGAGTCTGGGAGGCTTGCTGTGTTCTTCTGGAAGAAGAGAGCACGAAGGCTCCATCCCCACAGCAACATCACAAAGCGAAGACAGCTTTGCTTCTCTGGCGCCTGCCAAGGCCTCCAGGCACTGGTGTACTCCTGGTTCCAGAGGCCTGGCTGTTTAATTAAACCTCAGTCGAATATTAAATTACACCATTTGTAGAAATCTAATAAATTAATCTGCCTGGAACCTTGCTAAAACCAACAGTGTTCGGGGCAGAGAGAGCGTATGCAAAGCTTTCCACCCTAGATAGGTGACAGGCAAATGCAGCTGCTTTGACAGTGCCTGCTGCAGTTGCCTGGCTCACGGGCAGTTATCCCTGGAGGTGGCATTTAAATGTCCTGCTCTCCCCTCCTGCTTTATGCCAATGCAGGCCTGGAGGTGAAGTTTGAAGTTCAGTATTGCTCTTCATGCAGGGGTTGTACAAAGAAGGGTATTTCTTCAGACTGCTGCACCTTTTTGAGGTTCAGCTGTATCTGTGAAGAAAGCCAGGCACCTTGTAGGTGTCTGAGGACACGAAGTGACCATCTCGGTCCCCTGATGACAGAAGAGCTGAGAGCTGCCACTCAGTGGAGTTGTGCATGGCAGGTCTGCAGCAGGGAGCCAGGCTGGGTGCGGAGCGCTGTGCGAGAGCAAGCTGCCTTCCTGGCCTGAGCAGCAGACCTAGCGGCAGCAGTTTGATGTCTCCCACATTTCTCTTTGCCTGCTCCAGTCTTTCCTCGTAGCACAAGAAGTAACTCTGCCTGCTGTTTCCTCTTAGATGACTTCCCCAAGCCGCAGATCATCATCCAGCCTGAGACCACGGTGGCTGTGCTGGGGAAGGACATCCGCTTCACCTGCTCGGCCGCCAGCAGCAGCAGCTCCCCCATGATGTTTGCCTGGAAGAAAGACAACGAGATGCTGCACAACGCTGAGATCGAGAACTTCGCCCACGTGCGGGCCAAGGAGGGCGAGGTGATGGAGTACACCACGATCCTGCACCTGCGGCACGTCACCTTTGCCCACGAGGGGCGCTACCAGTGCATCATCACCAACCACTTCGGCTCCACCTACTCCAGCAAGGCTCGGCTCACCGTCAACGGTCAGTACGAAGCTGCTTTCTCACTCCTTTCCTCAACCTGAACTGGCACAGTGCTCTGGGACCTTCTCCCGAGGGGCTGTTCTGGATGGTGAGGAGCTCTTTACCCCCTCGTGCCAGCTGCTTGCATCTCAGTGGATGCTGAGAAATGCCACATGAGGAGCACATGCCAGGCTTGTGATCGCTGCCATCCAGCCAAGTGTGTTAGCATGTTCTTAACATCTTTAGCTACCTCTCTTTGGCTGTTCTGGCACAGTCTTTGCCCCATGAAACGGGCAAAAGAAAGTCAAAATACAAAAGGACACAAAGGAGGAGGACTGTGGAGTCTGAACGTTCTCTGCAGGAGAGATAACATGGTTTCTTTTGGGATTAATTGTGGAAGAAATTCAGGATTGATCCTGACTCTAGTGGTTCCAAGCAGGGATGGGTCTCGGGTGCTGCAGCCAGGTGTGTGCTGTAGGAACACAGGGTTAGTCCCCAGCCATTAGACACGCCCTGCAGAAGCAGCTTGCTGTCCTCTGGGCTGTGCAGGCCACTGCCATATTCATCTCCTGCTTAGGAAGGAAGTTGGTTAGGGCCGCCCAGAAGATGGTATTTTCTCCATGGGGTTGCTCATCCCTTTCCCTTGTCTTTCCTTTATCAGTGTTGCCCTCGTTTCTGAAAACTCCCCATGACCTCACCAGCCGGACAGGGACCACAGCACGTCTGGAGTGTGCAGCTGAGGGACATCCCACCCCACAAATCGCCTGGCAGAAGGACGGTGGCACCGACTTCCCTGCTGCCCGCGAGCGACGCATGCACGTCATGCCCGACGACGACGTCTTCTTCATCACAGATGTGAAGCTAGAAGACATGGGGGTCTACAGCTGCACAGCACAGAACTCTGCGGGCTCTGTGCTTGCAAACGCCACCCTGACCGTGCTGGGTAAGCTGCATTAGTGCCCCAGGAGACCAAGTGGTGTGGTAGTGGGAGGTAGAAGAGCCTGCTGTTGTGGCTGCAGCAGTCACAGAGAGAGAGAGGCAGTGCTCTGCTGGGTGAGCTGCATTAGTGCCCCTGGAGACCAAGTGGTGTGGCAGTGGGAGGTAGAAGAGCCTGCTGTTGTGGCTGCAGCAGTCACAGAGAGAGAGAGGCAGTGCTCTGCTGGGTGAGCTGCATTAGTGCCCCTGGAGACCCAAGTGGTGTGGCAGTGGGAGCTGAAAGAGCCTACTGTTGGAGCTGCAGCAGTCACAGAGAGAGGCAGTGCTCTGCACTGCCTGGTTTGAGTTGTGTCACTGTAGTGAAAGAATGACAAATATCCTGCAGACAGGGAGAACAGGCTGTGACTCATGTTTCTCCTTGTGCCAGGGAAGCCCCTCCAACCACCCTATTTGCTGGCTGGGAGAAGGGTTTCAAAGGGCAATTGCACTCCATCTCTCTTGCCCTGCAGAACAATTCATGTTTGTCAGCCATTGCCACTTGTCCTCAGGGCTTTCTGTCTTAGGAATACTCAAGGCCAACTGGTTATGGTTGATAGATGCGTTGTAGATGGCAGCTGCCCATGCTCCTGAGCACACGGCTGTGTATTTGTCTGCAGGAACATCTACCATCTTCAGTACTGCTACGAGAAGTCTTGTAGCAGTGGCACTGCCCCTGAGAAATCCTTTGTGCTTGCTCCCCTGCAGAGACACCGTCTTTGATTCACCCACTGGAAGACCACGTGGTGTCCGTGGGTGAGACTGTGGCTCTGCAGTGCAAAGCCACAGGGAGCCCAGCTCCCCGCATCACCTGGCTGAAGGGTGACCAGCCACTGACCGTGACAGAGAGGCACCACTTCACCTCTGGCAACCAGCTGCTGATCGTTAGGAACGTTGTCCTGGAGGATGCTGGCAAATACACCTGTGAGATGTCCAACACCCTGGGGACAGAGCGTGCGCACAGCCACGTCAGCATCTTGCAGTCTCTGGGCTGCAGGAAGGACCGAACCACTGTGGGCATCATCACCATCGCTGTGGTGTGCAGCATCGTGCTGACGTCTCTGGTCTGGGTCTGCATCATCTACCAAACCAGGAAGAAGAGTGAAGAGTACAGCGTCACCAACACAGGTAGCTCCAGGCTTCTGCTCAGGCTTTCTCTGCCCTTCTCTGCTCTTGGGCTTCCCACCTCAGGTAGCCACACAATGGTAGCGGGAAGGCAGTTGGATTCTCTCGGTGGTACTCTTGGCTCAGAAAGCTGGAACCAGCTTTCGAGTGATGTCGAAGCACATTCAGAGGTGCATTTCTCCTTGGCTTGTTCTTCAGAAGGGTCTTTTCCACATGGCAGCAGTTTCAGGCATTGCTTTGCTACTTTGATTTTCCATGATCATAAATGATAACTCCTGAGACAGTCTGGACTATGCCTGTGATGCTGGGAACCTGTCTTACTTCTTGGGGATCTGTGTTTCAAAGGCTTTGTATTCAAAACTCAGAAAACCTGACTTTGAAGCTGGAATCCCTTTTTCCATGTTGCTTGGAAGAGCTGTTACAGCTCTGCTGATGAATGATAGCCCTCATATTTTTAGGGGAAGAAGTCGTTTAGTGCTTCCTCCCAATGTTCAAAGGGGAAAATTTGGTGCTGAAATTAGTATTCCAGTGAAACCAAACTTTACTGCTCTTAGTGTTGTGCACCTAACAGAAACATGGAAGAACGAGCTTAAGACTTCCCCACCCTGCTGGCATTTGCAGCCTTCCTATATCGCACTTAGCTTTAGGTACTGTGCAACATGGATTTGAAAGACATGAGCTAGAGAGTAGGTCATGCCAGCAGGATCTGCTTTGACCCCTTTGAGTCCTGAAAACGCAGAGTTTCACTGGCCTTTGTGTGACATGGGAAACTGAATTGCCTGATGTAACATGGAGAAAGCCAAGGGTGGCAGCTAAGGGGCAGAGACTTGCCTGCTTAAGTGATTCTCCAGAAGTCTTTTACTTACAGCTTTAGGAGACAGAGGACTTGAGTCAAATGAGGTATTCTGAGCTTCAGGGGAAAAGGAAGGGTTTACCTGTTCTGAATAGACACCTCCACCTGCCTTGTCCTGACTATGGCAGATGTAAGCACTTCAAACAGCTTTTACCAGCTCCACGTGTGACAGACTGAAGCTTTGTAAAATGGGCAGTGGGGCAGCAAGTGAAGTGCAATGTGTAGGCAGTGCAGTTTCCACGGCCTCTACAGAAAGCAGCAGTTACAGATCTGGTGCTCAGTCCCTCTTGAAAATGTGTTTTTACATGCCTCTGGAAACAGAAGCCTTTACCTGCCTTTGGGAATTGACGTTTCTCTGCTCCCATTGCCCTAGATGAGACCATTGTGCCTCCTGACGTGCCCAGCTACTTGTCTTCACAAGGGACTCTTTCTGAGCGGCAGGAAGCGGTGGTGAGGGTGGACAACCACCAGCCAAATGGCCACATAGACAGCAACGGTGAGAACAGCTTCCCTGCTTTTGTCTCTACTGCTGGATCTGAGCTGGATAGGAGGAGGTAGAAATCACAGGACAAAGTACTTCTCTGCTCGTTAGGAGCTACCTCACAAAGTAATTCTGCAGCTACTGCATTTATGAAGAAGGAGGACCTGTCTTTGCCTTCTCAAAGCTGCCCTCTCCCAGCAACAGCAGTGTTTGTGCAAGCAGCCTGCTTCAGAAACTGCTCGCTCAGGCCCTAAGGACTACTTCTTTGCTAATTTTGGATTAGTGTTTTGGCACCGGAGTTGCCCAGAGTTAAGCTCTGCTAGAAAGTACATTAGCGGAGCCTGTCCCTGCCCTTCAGGCTTGGAAATTAAATGTTGGGATTTTACAGTATTCAAACACAGCACTTTAGGGAGGGATAGGTGAGAGTTCTGAACTCCCAATGCTCCTGCAGTCCTACAGCCTTCATTGTTATGTGGCAGCTTAAAATTATCTGTTACCCTCTTTGCTATTCTTTCTCCCTTTCACAGCTTTTACAATAGAAATAAGAGCAATAAGTCATTTAACTGAGTGCAGATGGTTGTAATCTTTAGCCAGATGGTTCATTTGTTACAGGTATGTGTCAAACCGATCCTGGAAGGGGTCCAGATGTTGAAGCTCCCAGTGTAGGCTGTAGGCAGCCAAAGCTGTGTATCGGCTACAATAAAGACACTTGGAAAGCTGAAGAGACAGCTGATGGAATGCTTGTTCCAGACAAGACAGGTACAAAGCTCATTAATCTGGGGAGGCATTTTGTGTCTGTGCAGATGAGACAGCTCTCCTCTCAGGTGGCATGAAGAGGAGAAATGGTTACCTTCTGAACAAACAGACCAGAATGATATTCAGTGTGGGCATGGCAAATTCACCTTCTCCTGCTTGCTTTGATCCTCTGTTAGCTTGGATAGTTTGAATTTGAGGAAGCTGAAGCTGGTGATGGCCATTCCTTGCAGCTGCCTGGTCAGTGTTTTGGCTTGAGCTGTTCTTAAAATGTGAAAGTGCTTTCAGGCAGAAGTGTTAGAAGTTTCTCCTGCTCTTTAGAGGAGCTGTCAACTTAAAAGCTCAGTTGTTGTTATTTTCAAAATGTAGAGGCTGTTTTGGGCATCTCAACTGCCTCTCTCTTTGCCAGTTTCCTGGGTGTTCCATGCAGACTCTTCTGTTCTTAGGGTGTGTTTTCTGTCCTCACGATGCACTGTAACATGCACAGAAAAACAGCCAGTGAAACAAATCTTCTCCCCGGGAGAAGCTGTGAAGTTTAAGAATGGAAAGTTGTGGAGTGCAGAAAGGGAGTTAACCTCCAGCATTCAAAAACTGCTTCCTGCTTTCTCTTTCAATTCTGCTCATCTGTTGTTCTCACTGCCAGTAATAAGGTGTCCGTGGCTGAGAGCCAACCCTGTAGCACAGCAGCACAAAAAGAAGGAAGGTAACTAACCTGGTGTTTGAAAGCAGGTGTAGAAATGTTCCACTTACTTCTACCCTGACTAGAAAGTCTAGAAAAGGAAACAAATGCACAGTTGCTTAAAAAAACCCCACAACACAATTCAGTCACAGCTTCTTTGGGATTAAAACAAGATAAACCAACTCAGCCTAGCACTTGGAACTACCTTTAGTGCCAGTTGTGAAAAATACAGGTTCTTGCCAGCCCAGTATAAACCCAAGGAATGTCCCTGTGTTGGTGAGAGGTTCTCACACAGCCAAGCTGCCCTTTCCTTCCACAAGTTGTGTGCATCAGTGCTGACAATTCCCAGCTGGTTAATCCTCCAATGTTGCCATCTTCCCCTGAAGGCTACGTCCTGCCAGTTGTGTGCACAGACTGCAGCGGCAGCACGGACAGCATGAACGTCCACACCTACCCCAAGGAGCCTGACTGCTACTCCCAGAGCCTTAAGACTGTGGAGAGTCCCTACCCAAACACACCCAGCGGCAAGGAACGGGACAGGAAGAGGGGTGCAGGCACCAGCCCCCTGCATCCTCAGCCATGCAACGGGATTGCCAGCGGCAAGAGGATGGAAACAGACGGGACCCTCTACCCCAGCAACCACGACAGAATAAGACCTGTGAGCGCCACCAGCCCGCTGCTTGCCGACAAACAGGGTACGCCTTTCCTCGGGGATCTCTCTCTGATCCCATCGGGGTTGTAGCAGGGCCCTCTTTGCTCCCAGTAGCTTTCGAGTTAGCCCAAGGGCATGAGGGAGAATGGCAGGGTTGGTTTTAGGAGGCGCTGGCAGGGTTGGTTTTAGGAGGGACTGGCAGGGTTGGTTTTAGAGGTGCTGGCAGGGTTGGTTTTAGCAGGTGCTGGCAGGGTTGGTTTTAGTAGGTGCTGGCAGGGTTGGTTTTAGGAGGCGCTGGCAGGGGTGGTTTTAGGAGGGACTGGCAAGGTTGGTTTTAGAGGCGCTGGCAGGCTGAGCATCAACTAACCGTGCTGCTTCTTTGCGTTTTGCAGGCTTTTCACAAGCAGCAGCAGCAAAGCCTTCAGAGCTTAACAACCTTAATTCGGTGCGAGCTTCACCGGCAGGAGGGTCGCTGAAGCAGCTGAACGTGCTTCCTGAGGCGCTCCCAGCACTACTGGATCTGCAGAGCCAAGCAGAGGCGAAGGAGGCTCTCCTGTCCTGCGGCTCGGCTCCCAGCTGAAGCCAGCGCACAGGACTCTGTGCTGAGGACAGGCTGCCATGTGCAAAGTGACAAACACACGATTCTTTTGTTTTTGTTTTGGTTTTGGTTTTTTTTGTTTTTGCACACAGTATATAGGCTACTTACTTCTACCTCAAATCTTGAACTGATGACCTGTCAAAGGCACACAGATGAGGTATGAGAAACAAGCTTGTATGGGGAACAAACTCCTGTTCGAGCGTCATCTGTTTGTACATAAGTTTTAAAACTTCCCTGAGAAGTATGAAGCGTTCAAAAGTCGACTTGCATATGAAGCACATAAAATGCAAGGGGTTATTGTGTAAAGAGAAAAGTATTTGATACAACTGTACATAAGAGTTTTCATATATAAATATATATATATATATTAAAAAAAAAAAAAGTATATATATATATATAAATCTAACTGATGGGGACAGAAAATGGNAACTTGGTGAGAGAAATAATTCTGGTGCCTTAAAATGCATAAGCAGAACTTTAAAAAAAGCCAGATCCTTCCAAAGGGATTGTCCTCCTTGCAATGGAAGTTCCTTTGTATCAAGCATCAATTGGGTTACTTAGCACAAATTTTCTTTCCCCTTTTGAAATTTATTGCACTTAAACACATTTCAACAGAGATCTCCAGCTGTTTCAAATGAAGTTTGTAGGGGGAAAAAAAAAAAAACCCCAACCCTGCAATGAGAAATGAGAGAGCAACCTGATTTTTTTTTCCTATTGGTGGAAGAACTTAAATTCCATTGTTTCTCTGAAATACATTAAAAACGAGTGTTTGAACTGTGACTGTGCGATACCTTAGGGTGGACCACACAAGAGGCACTGAATAATTCAGCAACGGTGCAGAGCCCCAAAGCAGCCAGCCAGAAAGCTGCTGGGGAGCAGTCCTGACCAGGACTGGTGTGCAGGGAGCCGCTGGGTGGGCTCATGCTGCGCCCTTCCAGAGCAGGGCAGCGGCAGAAGATGTCACCTGCTGGTGTCTGCTGTGTGCGCCCATCAGCTGCAGAGCTGATGCAGACATCTCCCCTGCCCGGTGGAGGTGGCTTTACCTGGGCGAGGTGCAGACACGGCTGCGCTGCCTCCCCTGGTAGGCAGGAGTCAGCCACGCCGGTACGAAGCGTTTTCACACCCAGCAAAGCCATCTGTTCTGGAGGGGGTTTGAAACCATAGAGCTGTTTTGACAACACAAACTCAAATCACACTCCTGAGCTGACAGCTGTGCTCTCAATTCATCCGATACTCTTTTTTCCACTGCAGTCTTGTTGAACACCATTGCCCCCATCTGCAGCCAGAAAATAGCTGCTTCCCGTGGCTGCTGCATGTGGACATGTGGAAATGCTCTTTTAGGTGGGAAGATGTTCAGTGATGGCTGAAAGCTCTCTGCTAGAGGGATGTGGCCCAAGCATTTTTATGTGGTCTTTTAAGTTCATCCATGAATGGGGGGGAAAAAACCATACCCTGCAAAGTACATACCCACGTTGGTCAGATCTTTGTCACTTCTAACTTCACTATGACACTATTTATAGCAAGGCTGCTTTCTATTGGTGTTGGTACCTGTGGATGGAGGACTCCCTTCCAGTTACTTGTAGTTTGAGTTCTGCTAACATAAGGTTGCTAACTCTGGTGATGACTACTTTGGGGGGAAGGTTTATTTTAGGGGGTTTGTTACTTCTTTTTTTTTTATTTTATTTTTTATTCAGAGCAACTAAAAATGCCAGTTCCACTAAAGCTGAGTCTGGTGGAAATCCACCTTTGCTAGGAGCTCAGAGCAGAAAGATGCCATTTTCTGTTCAGCCCCCACCACTGGGGGCTCTGCTGGAGTGCTGCCAGCCAGCAGTCACCTACTGCCCTGATGGGAGGTGCCCCTTTGGTTTCCTTGCAAGCTGGTCCTGCCCAGCCTTACCTTGAGGTCAGGGAAAGATCTCTGTCTGCTGGTGAGCTTGACTGTAGCCTGGGCAGCTGAAGCTGACCTTGCTGAAGCGAGGCTCAGCTCAGCCAGGTACCAGCAGTACCAGCTCCTGCCAGTTGACAGTTTGCACTTTCGGGCAGGTGGCTAACTGGTGAGCACCGAGTTCAAGTAATGCAAAGGAAAGGGAGGTTAGACAGTTATAAATTGAGCAGTTTTCCCCTTCACTGAGGGGAGGAAGGGCACGCTGCAGCCTGAGTGGCCAAGGGGAGCACAGTTGGAACTGGGGACAGGGGGAGGATGGGAACGATTGGAGTCGTTTGCTGGCAGAAATGTCATCACCACTGCGGCCACAAAGCGCATTGGCCACATCAACATTGGAGAGTAAAGGGTTCTGAATAAAGGTAACTGCCTAATGTTATGACTTCCACTAAATATGTGAATTTGCTGCTTCTAAGAGGCAATGTGAAAGAGGAAGTATTACTTTTGTGTACAAAGTTATTTATTTATTAGAAAATTTGGTACAATGTTGTACATTGAGAAACGTGTAAGATATTGAAGTGTCTAACAAACGGCATTGAAGTGTCTTTAATAAAGGTTCATTTATAATATTACAGCTGCTGTGGGGAGTTTCAGTTGGAAATTAAATAAAATTCTAATTCATTGCTATACTCTTTTTAAAAAGTTCTTTCTTTTTTTCTTTCTCTTTCTTTCTTTCTTTCTTTCTTTCTTTTCTTTTCTTTCTTTCTTTCTTTCTTTCTTTCTTTCTTTTTCTTTCTTTTTTCTTTCTTTCGTTCTTTCATTCTTTCTTTCTTCTGTTCTTCCTTTCTTCCTTTCTTCTTCCTTTCTTTATTTTCCTTTCTTCCTTCCTTCCTTCCTTCCTTCCTTCCATTCTTCTGTTCGTCCTTTCTTTCTTTCTTTTCTTTCTTCTTCTTCTCCTTTCTTCCTTTCTTTATTTTCCTTCCTTCCTTCCTTCCCTTCCTTCCTTATCGTTCTGTCCTTTTCTTCCTTTCTTTTTCTTTCTTTCTTTCTTTCTTTCTTTTTCTTTCTTTTTTCTTTCTTTCGTTCTTTCATTCTTTCTTTCTTCTGTTCTTCCTTTCTTCCTTTCTTCTTCCTTTCTTTATTTTCCTTTCTTCCTTCCTTCCTTCCTTCCTTCCTTCCATTCTTCTGTTCGTCCTTTCTTTCTTTCTTTTCTTTCTTCTGTTCTTCCTTTCTTCCTTTCTTCTTCCTTTCTTTATTTTCCTTTCTTCCTTCCTTCCTTCCTTCCCTTCCTTCCTTATCGTTCTGTCCTTTTCTTCCTTTCTTTTTCTTTCTGTCTGCTGGTCATCCTGTCTTTCTCCACCTAAAATGCAAACTGCCCAAATGGCTGCTGGTGAAATGGGGCCCACGGCTCTACCGTGACCTCCTTGGAGGTCAGCAGGAGACTCTGGCAGCCTGGCTTGTGGGTGGGGTGGAATCTGGGGGTTGTACTGAAAGATGCATAAAAGGACTCATAAGAAATGCATTTCTAATACATCAACTGAAGTATCTGGCAAGTGAAAACAGACCAGCTGGGGGTGTGCAGGTAAAGAAAAATGGGGCTGGGCCAGCAGCAGTCTGTGCTGCAGTTGTGAACGCCTCTGGCCCTCTCAAACCCAAACCCCACCCTGCATGGAGATTCCAGAGGCAGCTTTGGAGATAGATAAGCTGGAATTCTTGCTTGAACTTAAAAAAAAAAATAAAAAATCCCAAAACCTCTATTAGAGGCTGTTGCATATTAAAAAAAAAAAAAATTCCTCTTCCAATTTATAACTTTGGGTGTATAAAGCAGATTTTTCCTGGTATGTCTCTGAGCAGAATGGAAAAGAGCCTTTGAGAGGT
>VWZI01001267.1:41802-59860 GCA_013396835.1 Psilopogon haemacephalus
TTGCCCAGGGAGGTTGTGGCTGCTCCCTCCCTGGAGGTGTTCAAGGCCAGGCTGGATGAGGTCTTGAATGACCTGATTTAGTGGGAGGTGTCCCTGCCTATGGCACAGGGTGGTTGGAACTGGCTGAGGTTTTTCCAACCTAAACCATTCTATGATTCTATGAAGATGCAGCTTCTGGTGAGACCAGGCTGTGCAGGAGATTCTCACACTCCAGGGCTGCTCAGGAGCTCCCTGCCTGTGCCTGGCTACTCAGGCTGTGCTGGGGAAACCTCTGGCTCCACTAACTTTGGGTTTTGCTATAATGAGCTTTTCTCAGGAGCCTGGAGCTCACGGGCAAAGGGAAGCATTTTATGGCTTTACTAGGCAGCAATTGGGTCATTACCATAATGACAGCTTTAAAGCAGAGTAATTTGTAGAAGGCATGCAGGGACAGACACCACTAGGGCAAATCCTGCCGTGCAGGCTGTCCCCAGGCACAGGGCAGCCTTCTCCAGCGCAGGCAGCCCTCCTCATGGAGCAGTGGCAGGCACTCAGCTAGGGAGCAGCCTGCTCCAGACACAGCTATTACACACACGGGGCAGATAACTAACCCAGGAGCTGCAACCCTGACAACATCTCCTACTAACCATTACTCAAGAATCCTGGCCCTGCTCTCCCCAGTTTTCCTTTCCCACCTGCCACCTTTGGCCTCTCCAGCCCATGTATCTCCCATGGGCTCCCTTCTGCAGGAGGGCAGAGCCAAACAACTCGGGCTGCCCTGGATCTGTAAAGGGCAAACTGACCCCCACTTGCCCTCATCTGCAGGTTAGATAAATTGTTGGCTTCTTCCCAGGGGTCCCATCAGAAACTGCTCTGCTGTCTGCCTGCTGTTTGTTACCTGCTTGCACAGCTTTCACCTGACACTCTGCCATGGCTCCCTCCAAGTTTTCCCTTTTGCACAAGCCACTCTCCCAGGTGCTGGTCAGATCCAGCACCAAGAGCTGGAGGTCCTCACTTGCCCCTTCACATCAACCAATGACGCAGAGCAGGTCAGTGCCTGGCAGGGACCAGGCACAGGCCTTCAGGCACAGACACTGTGCTCCACCAGCAGTGTGGGGAAAGGCTTGTCAGGACTCACAGTCCAGGAGCCAAATCTGAATCCCAGGGCAAGGTCTGGCTGCAGGTGCTGCACCCACTGTGTGCCCTTGCCCATGACATGCATGCCTCTGGGATGCAGCTCTTCATTTCACCAGCACACCTAGTCCCAGGCTGCCAGCAGCAAAGGGCACATTTTTGGGTGACAACTCAGTGACTCAAAGCAAGTTAGAGCCTAAGCAGAACCCCTGAAGTTACACTTTGGAAAAGGCACTGTAGGGTCCAGACAAAGTGTAGAGGGGACAGAGGTGAAAAGGCACCGTGTGGTTGTGTGGCAGGGCACTGCCCCACCGGAGGTTTGAATGGGGTGCGAACTGTGGCAGGGCACACCCAAGTCCACTGCCCCACCAGAGGTGTGAATGGGGCAGGAAACGGTCTGCCTCCCTCCCCACCTCTGTCACCAGAGGCTTAGTACAGTAGGTGTGAAGTGCCTTCTCCCACCCTCCATGGGCTTGAACAGGGAGGGAACAAATCGTCCCAGTATATACATGGCAGCTGGACAGACTGGAGCAGGACTTGCTTGCACCTGAACCGGTGCCTGCACTGGGACCTACAATGGGACCTGAACGAACCTGAACATGGCCCTGGAGACAGACCTTGCATGAACCTCGCAGGGTCTTTGATCCGGACCTTGAGGAGCATCCTGGCTTCTTGCTGCAGGACCTGCCTCTAAGGGTAAACTGCAGCCATTGGTGGGAACACCACGGAGCACCCCTGGCTGTCCCCTGCCTTGCTTGGCCATCGTGGCTTGGTGAAAGCTCTGCCTACAACCATCTTGGACTCTGGCAGGTACTGGACTCCGGACACTGCTGTAAAAGAGACAGTCTCCTGTCTGTAAGTAGGGCAAAGCTGTTTCATGCCCAAACCTTTCCAAATTTTCTGATTTTTCCTAAATTACCTGAAAAGGCATCCTTGTGAAGACTTTTCCTGACTGAATTAGGACCCAAACTTAAACTAATTTACACAAAGGTTGTGGGTGGGGCTTTTAGAAATTATAAAATCTACATAATTTCTAATTCGTGCCTCTTCAATCACCCACGATCAATTCAGCTTGGTCACAAAACCTCCCACCAAACAGGAGGCCATACCAGGCAAAAACACCACTTGGACTGCAGGCAGCTGCTGTTGGACAAAGCAGCAAGCCCTGAGCACAGAGACTGCTTTTGCTCCTCTCCTCACATCACTCAGCTCACTGCAGTGGGGTTAGTGCCTGCTGTGCCATGTCCACCCTGAGCAGGAAGCTCAGTCACAGAACAGGACATCTGGTGCAAACCACCAGCTCCATCCCCAGCTACAGGTGCTAGGACAAACCATCTCTCCAGATCTGTCATAGAATCACAGAGTGGTCTGGGTTGGAAGGGACCTCCAAAGGTCATGCAGTCCAACCCCCTCTGCAGTCAGCAGGGACATCCTCCACTAGATCAAGCTTCTCAGAGCCCTGTTGAGCCTCATCTTTAATATATCCAGGGATAAGGCCTCAACCACTACCCTGGGCAACCTGTTCCAGTGTTCCTCTACCCTCATGGTGCAGAACTTGTTCCTGACATCCAGCCTGAATCTGCTCTGCTCTAGTTTGGAGCCCTGCAGGCCTCTGCAAACAGTCTCTCTCCAGGCTTCTTGTAGACCCCCTTCAGATACTGGAAGGCTGCTATTAGGTCTCCCCGGAGCCTTCTCCTCTCTAGTCAAATAAGCCCCATCTTTCTCACCAGCAAGTCATGAAGCTTCATTCATGACTTTCAAACACCACCAGGACGAGGGGTAATGGGTTTAAACTGGCAGAGAGGAGATTTAAATGGGATGCTAGGAGGAAGTTCTTCACAGTGAGGGTGGTGAGACACTGGAATGGGTTGCCCAAGGAGGCTGTGGCTGCTCCCTCCCTGAAGGTGTTCAAGGCCACAACCTTGGATTGTGGATCCAAGGATCCAGGTTGGATGAGGACTTGAGCAACCTATTCTAGTAGGAGGTGTCCTTGCCTATGGCAGGGGATTGGAACTGGATGAGCTCTGAAGTCTCTTCCAACCTAAACCATTCTACGATTCTTGTGGAAAAAGCAGGTGGACAAGATGTAAACCTGCCCTCATGTCAATGTCTCATCTACCCTGATGCTAAGAGTCGCAAGGATTGGCTCACCTGATCCTTGCCCTGCCTCCCAGCACAGGCCTGGCTCTCCCCAGGCAGGAAGGGATGTGAAGTGCTGTGCAGCAGAGGAGTTTACTGGGTGCAGCACGGGAAGCTGAGCCTCACGCTCTGGTTTCAATAAGGTGGCAATGAGCAATGCTTCTTTCTGCCCTCGGAATTCCTCCTCTTCAAGTATGAGATTTATTAGAGGACCCATAAATCACCTCAGGTCACAGCTGGCCCAGAAGAGCCCGACATTTTTACTGGGTTTGATTAATAGATTTGTAATTGGCAGCAGGCAGGGCAGCCTCTGCGTTTATTTTTCCCAAGACTTTCTTCCTTTCCCTCGCAGCTGATGTGGCCTGGCCCCCTTCACATCTTACTTTTTCTTCTTCTTGTTTTGATTTTGATTTGGTCCTAGGCCACGGGGACTATCTTTAGGCAGGGTTTGATTTGGGGTTGTTTGGAAAAGGGCACTGCTGGAGCACCCTGACAAGAACACAGGCACAGGCTGTGGATTTCTGCCCTTGGCTGGGGAGAGGAGGAGGCTCCCCCAGACAATTCTATGCCTCTTCACGTCCATCAGAGTTCAGCTGCCACCAGCAGCATGTCACAGAATCACAGAATGGTTTAGGTTGGAAGGGACCTCAAAGCTCAGCCAGTTCCAACCCCTCTGTGCCATAGGCAGGGACACCTCCCACTAGAACAGGTCACTCAAGGACTCATCCAACCTGCCCTTGAACACCTCCAGGGAGGTTGTGGAGCACAGAAGCACCCAATGTGATCTTCTGTGCTCCACAACCTCCCTGGGCAACCTGTGCCAGTGTCTCACATCTTCCAGCTCCTAGAGTCCACCAAGCCACAAAGGACCCAAAACTCATCCCTTGCTCCATCACTTTCTTACCTAAGCCAGCCCATCTGTGAGCACTGCTGGGGGCACAGCTGCACAGCTGCCTGGGACCTGCCTTCAGGAACTTCCTGCAATTTGTTTTGAATTATTTCCCACATGTGTAGAGAGAGGACTGAACTTTTCTTAGCTGGGTGAGCAGAGATCAGACATTAAAAGGAAAGTGTCTCCCACAAAGCTCTGATGGGCACACTGCTTCGAGCAACAACAGTTTGCAGCTGTTAAAGCAGCATCCTGAAAGCATCAGCCACATCCAGAGAAGCAAAGCCCCAGGGGAGTCTCAGGTAGAGCTTCCAAAAACACCTCCCTTTCTCTTCCAGACCAAGGGCACACAGGCTGAACCTTATGGACTGGAGGAGTCGTTTAGGACAAACACTCACTGCAAGTGGTGGCTAATTGGCATGAGTCCCACACTCGAGGAGGGCAAGGCAGGTGTCTGTGAGAGCTCGTCTTGATCTGTGCACTCACAATGCCTCAAAACATCCCACAAACCAGAGCAGGAGACTTTCTGTTCAGAACACCACCAGGAGACCAATTCTTCATCTCAGGACTGGGTGAAGCGAGACAGTCAAGAGCCAGGATGGACATCACCCCAGATCTGCACAGCTGGTCAGGAGACAGCCCAGAGAATTTATGCTCCCTGGCCACAGAAGGAAAGTCACCAAGAGCTGCCCTGTGGCTGCTCATCTACTCCCTGGCCACAGAAGCAAAGTCACCAAGAGCTGCCCTGTGGCTGCTCATCTACTCCCTGGCCACAGAAGCAAAGTCACCAAGAGCTGCCTTTTGGCTGCTCATCTACTCCCTGGCCACAGAATGAAAGTCACCAAGAGCTGCCCTGTGGCTGCTCATCTACTCCCTGGCCACAGAAGCAAAGTCACCAAGAGCTGCCCTTTGGCTGCTCAGGCTTTGCCCTCAGGCCTACCTTAGCAAATGTATTTTTGCAACAAATGCCTCACTGGAGAAATCCAAGCTGACAAGTGCTGGAGCCTGGACCTGAGAAAGGACAAGTCAGGGAGCACTTGTCCCCCTGCCTTCTGCCTCAGCTTGTCCCTACTGGTGACAGCACACTGGCACTGTCTGCTCCCACCACACTCCACAAGAACATCAAATATAAAGGAACCCTGCTGGTGTTTTGAATCAGTAGGAAATTGGCAGAAGGAAGAGAGGACTGTCCCTAAATGACATGTAGGTCCTATGCTGACCTTCCATGAGATCACAGGAGGGTGATTCACACAGGTCAGGATGGACCTGAGGCACTCACTGCCAGGCATGTGCATGCCTGAAGTTTAGATGGATACGAAGCACAAACGCAGACAGTGACAGATTAAAACCCACCCTGAGCTAATTCAAGACCAAGCCACCCTTGCCTCCACAGCCTGGAGCTAAGCTTAGAGCTTGTGCCAGGGCTAGACTCAGTAATGCCCCATTTCTGTTGTCTTCCTGGACGCTGCTCCCAGCCTGTGCTCGGGCAAGGACATTGCATCTCCTGAGGGCACTTGGTCTCACCTACCTGATGGCTGCTCCCTGGCCACGCGTAAGACAACTGAAAGTCTTTTCTCTATGCCATTACTTCAATGCATGGAGGCCACCTAATCCCCTCCCACCCCCGAGACACACACAGATACAACACCCAGCATGTAGCATGTCCTTACCCTGACAGGCCTTGTGTCCTCCAGATGCCACCGAGTGCAGACAGAACATTGCCACTAGCATTGCTGGAACCAGCCTGCACCACAGAGGGAGAGGGAGAGAGATTTGAAACTGCTGGCAGGGAGGTTTAGATATTTACTAAATATCCAAACATCTCCAGTGAGCTCACTGTCCTTATGGTTTGGATTCCACACATAGAAGGAGAAAGGTTCCATTTCCAACACTTACCAGCAAATCTGGAAGGCAGAAGCTGCTTACTCATTTGCAGAGACAGGAGAGTAAGCCCATCACACTCTGCTCTGCCCTCCAGGTCTGGCCACTCAGGTGCAAGAAAGGCAGAAATGAGAGGAAAGCTGCTCTGTGTCCCAGGCTAGTGCCACATTAGAGGAATTACAGACATCCTAATGGCCTTCCCTACCCCAAGTCTCCTTCTCCTTGTCCCCAGGAATGAGGCAGAGGGCAGAAAAGGAGGCACAGCCATTAGAGTTATAAAGGTTTGGATTGGAGGGCTCACCAGATCCCAGTCCTTGGAGGTGGATCATTGGATTTGCATCCCAACGTGGGTAGGATAGGCAGGATTCATGGAACAGGATCAAATGACCAGGAACGCAGGAGAGGATTCCTGCACCAACCAAGCCACATTCGTGTGGATGTTTTTATTCATCTCAACTGGCTGTTCCAAAGGCAAAGGAGCTACAGCAGGTACAGCACCCAGCTGAGACACACAACACAGCAGCATGGTGAGCACAGCCAGGTGTGACCTGGCTGAGGAGGTGCATGCCACCAAGAGGAAACACCCCCACAGTGAGAGGCACGAACAATAGGGTACAAAACACCCACAGAAACTCCAGGAGGCCCCACCCTGGCCAACACAGCAGCTCCTTTCAGGACAAGGGAAGGCTTTAGGAGCGTCCATCTGCTGAGGGCTCTGCACCAGGTGGGCGAGATGACAATGAGAGCAGCAGCGACTGAACTGCTTGCCCAGCTGAGTGCCCTGCTCGGCAGGTGTCAGCCATCACAATCTCTACTGCTTACAATCCTAGGACATTCAGTCCTCTAGAAAACCCACACACACCCCCAGCCTGACAGCTAGCAAAACAAGAAACCCCTGAGAAACCCCTGATGGGCAGTTTGGCTCTGGGTGTCTGACTCTGCAAGGATTTTCTCCTACAGGCACTGCATAAGGCTCTGGAAATCTAGCACAGGCATGAGCCCTTCTCAGACAGCTCCTTCGAGGAAACAGCAGAAAAGCAATTCCAGGAAAGGCTCACAGCAATTTCATCAGGTCTGCAGGCTGTACCTGTTCATATCTAATCCTGCCTTCAAGGACCAGAGCAGAGATGGTTATTAATACCTGCTGGATTTCATCCTGCAGTGCCCATGCAGAGCCATCCACATGTGAGCCTGCTGCCTCCTTCCCTCTTACCTTTGCCAACATAATCCTTGTCTTTGCTACGTCAAGAGGTGTGGTGACTGCAGCTGCAAATCCACCTGAGCAAAATACAACACCAAACACAAGTGAGACATTGTTGGGTGAACAGGAATGCCACACTGCCTACAATTCCCAGTGCTGTGGCCAGCACTGCATTCCCTCACATGTTTTATTCCTGCGTGCTGACTTAAGCCAGCTCTGTACTGGTTAACCATAAATCCAAACATCCCCAGTGAGATCATGATCATTACAGTTGGGACTCCATACATATAAGGAGAAGGGTTCCATTTCCAACACCTACCAGCACATCTGAAAGGCAGAAGCTGCTTACTCATTTGCAGAGACAGGAGAATAAGCCCATCACACTCTGCTCTGCCCTCCAGGTCTGGCCACTCAGGTGCTAGAAAGGCAGAATGAGAGGAAAGCTGCTCTGTGTCCAAAACACACACAGGCTTCAGGGGCAAAGCTTGCTAAAAGACACAGACAGGCTGGATCTGGACTTCAGCTGTCAGACCTGGGACTCTCAAGCCACTGCTGAGGATGGAGCTCAACTCCAGCTAATTAAATCAGCTCCATTTTGGATAGCCACAACATGAAGCTGCCCAAGGGCCTTTGGAAATTGTCAGAAGGCTGCTGCCACAAGTACCATCTTCCCCTCACAGGCATTTTTATTCTCTCTAATCATTTCCAAACGTCACCCTTGGAGCTCATTACTTTCACTTGGAGCAGCCAGCTCAGCTGTGGCTTTCCTCCTGAAAGCCAGAAAGCCTCAGCTTATCCATCCGAATGTCTTGCCCACAAATGTGTGTTTGTGTGTCTATATTTTAACCCTGTGACTACAGCCTGGCCTCTTGTGCTACCTAGAGAGCAGCTTTGCTGCTTTTTCTCCCAGGATCTTATTCCCTTTGCCTTATTTCCCCATCCTAAAATTAATCCCTTTCTCCCTCCTGTGTTCTCGGTATTTCAAGCAAGTAATTCATGGTTGAGGAAGAGCCAAAGTGAAGGAAACTGTTAAAATGCAGATGCAGCCCAGCAGTAAGCAAAGAAAAGGAAAGAAAGGGGGGAGAAAAGAGAGATGTGTTCTGAAATCTTTCTTCTTCCTCCTATTTTTTTTTCTCTCTGTAGCTTGCATAAATCCTGTATGTGCTACAGCAGGAAAAAAAAGTGGCTCCAAAAGACTGGAGCCTACACAGTACCCAGGGAATAAGCTAATAATAATCTATTTTCTGTTCCAAGTTTTAAGGAATGTAGAAAAATTGCTCTCTCTTTTCTGGGGATGGGAGAAAGGAAAAGCACCTCTAAAATCTGTAAGTTATGAAACAATCCATCTTCCCCACTGCCTCATCTTTTTACCTGCATCTCTCTCTCTCCTTCAACCACCTTGGCTTGAACATACCAAACTCCGCTTTCTGTCAGAAAGGAGGCTGGGCCAGCTGGCGAGCTGCACTGACTTCTTCCAGTTCATTAGGGAATGGCCCATGGCAGCTCAGAAGATGCACATGCTGTCCCCTGGTTCTCCAGCAAGAAGAGCAGTTAGTGAGCTGAGCTGAGCTAGCCAACAGCCCACAGCACCTGGTCTAGGAGCACCCTAAGGGTGGCTCATCCGCTGCGCCCCGCCGCAAGCTCTCCAGCAGTGACACCTCACTGACAGGCAGAATGAGAGGTGGTATTCAACAAGCCAAAGCATAGCTTAACTATGACCAAGTTAAACTGAATTCCAGCTCATTCCTGGACCTTCTTTAATGTAAAACATCATTTTACTGTGACCCAAAGGCTTTGAGAGAATGGCCTGGATAGACTCCGTGGTACTCGTGTCAGCAGTGTATTTTTAGACCAGTAACAGAAATCTCCATGGGAAATAGTGGCTTTACAAGTCTGGCTGTAGAAGCCTTTCCTTTGCCCACAGACCAAGAGAAAATTTAACAGAGAGCCACGTGGCTGTCAGGCCTGTATCAAACACAAAATCTCACCACATCACTAAGCTACAGAGTGGATGCTAACACTTCAGCAGACTTGCTTCCCTTATCAGAGCCCAGTGATTGTTCAGATGCATTTATTCCTCACAGTTTCCTATAGGGAAAAGCTTCAATCTTGGCTTGATAAAGTGATTGGAACAAACACAACTTCTGCTATGATGTTCCCAGAAGGGCTCACTGGTTTTCCTTTCTTCCCCCAGCTAACATCTGGATCTTTCTGATTCTTTTGTTATTAAGATCTCTGTTTCTTTCTCCATCCCTGGGAAGTATTTGGTACAGATTTACCAATCAACTTAGAATGACAACAGCAACAACAACAACAAAAAAAAATGCTTCATAAGCACAACAAACAGCAGGATGGCAGCTAAATTAAATGTAAGTTTGTATATGCTTGACAAAAACACAAGATTAAAGCTAGCATTTTTGGGGAACCATGTTCTATTGAAGGCAGTGAGCCTGACAAAATGAATACTCCAGCCTTAACCCCTAAGTGTCCAAGGTAATTTTAGAGTGATGTCTTCAATGTTAGCACACAGGTATCCAAGCATGGGGCTACAGTGCCAGCAAGGCACTGCTCAGTTCCCCCTCCTGAAGCATGACTGGTTCTGGCCATCAGATTAATGCAACAGATACAAACTGGTCCAGTCAGGGTATGCACACTCAAAACCAGAGGGTCCTGCGTGGCACTAAACCACAATAAGGCCCAACAGAGCTTTGAATCACTACTTTAGGGTATTCCTGCTGTCACTGAATTCCTCCAGAACTGCCAGTGGGCTCTGCTCAACTACTCAGCAACCACAAAAAGCAGATGTCGAAGTATGAGTGGGCAAGAAAGGTCCAGGCACACCCAGCCTTACACTGCTGATGGCTCTGGCTCTTCTGCAGAGCAGACAGTGAGAAAGGCTCCTGGGCACACAGTCTGCACCCAGACTCACCAATTCACTCCTGAGGAAGGCTCCTTCCTCCTTTGCCCTAGAAGGATCTGGTAATGATGGTGGACAAGAAGCTGAAGCTGAGGCAGCAGTGTGCACTTGCAGGGCAGAAAGGCAAGTAGAGGCTGGGCTGCAGCAGGAGCAGTGTGGGCAGCAGGGCCAGGGAGGGGATTGTGCCCCTCTGCTGTGCTCTGCTGAGAGCCCACCTGGAGTAGTGCATCCAGTGCTGGAGCCCCTGGGACAAGAGGGATGTGGAGATGCTGGAGGTGTGCAGAGAAGGGCCCCGAGGATGCTGAGAGGGCTGCAGCAGCTCTGCTGTGAGCACAGCCTGAAAGAGTTGGGGCTGTGCAGGCTGGAGAAGAGGAGGCTCCCAGGGGACCTTCTTGTGGCCTTCCAGGATCTGAAGGGGGCTACAAAAAAGCTGTGGAGGGACTTTTGAGGGTGTGAGGGAGTGACAGGACTTGGGGGAATGGAGCAAAGCTGGAGGTGGGGAGATTGAGATTGGATGTGAGGAGGAAGTTGTTGAGCATGAGAGTGGTGAGAGGCTGGAATGGGTTGCCCCTGCAGGGAGGTGTTTGGGGCCAGATCCCTGGAGGTGTTTTTGGCCAGGCTGGCAGAGGCTGTGGGCAGCCTGCTCTAGGGTAGGGTGTCCCTGGGCATGGCAGGGGGGTTGGGACTGGCTGATCCTTCTGGTCCCTTCCAACCCTGACTGATTCTATGATTCTCTGATGACTTGGGCTCAGCAGGATGGGTTTTCACAGGGGGAAACATTCTTGGCTTAATACTTCCAGCAGAGTGACAAACTCCTCTATTGGGGAAAAAAAAAAAAAAGCTTCACTCAGTAATGGAAAATCCATCACCTGTGTCCCAAGTGGTTACAATGGACACTGTGTATTCACATCTCAGCTCTGCTGCTAAACTTTACCAAGCCCAGGGTGTTAAACAGCAAATCCTTCTGCTGCTCACACTCTTCCCAGGGACCGGCAGCTGATGGAAGTGCTAGCGACAGACATCTGCACAAAATGATTTACCTCTATTTGGCAACAAGAATCAAAAGCCTCGAAGGCTTGGGATACTCCCCTAGGTCCCTGCTGGCTTTTCCTAGACTTTTAAGCTGTCACATGCAAATAAAAATTGAGAAGCATCAAACGCAGTGAATTACTTCACCTAAGAACAACACAACCGTAGGTCCTTACAGCAAGGGATCTGCTGCTGCTCTGGCCTGATGTTTCTTGGGTTCTTTGTCACAGTCCTCAAATATGCTCTGAAGGAAGGAAGCCAAGGTCTTCTTCAGCCTCCCCATCTTTCTTTTTTTTTTCCCCCTTTACCATTTTAACTTCTCTTTAGCCTTTCTAAAAGGTCCAGACAACCCTCCTGGCCACCACAGGAGATCCTTCTGATTCTGTATTTCACTCATTTGGCCAGGTCCCTGACACTCTCCTCTGCAACACCAGCTCAGTTCATTTGGTGAAGCTCATCTCAAGACACAGGAACTTGTCCTTGACTAATGTTCTGGCTCCGAGGATGCTGAGGGGACTGGAGCACTGCCTGGGGAGGAGAGGCTGAGGGACCTGGGGCTGCTTAGTCTGCAGAAGAGAAGACTGAGAGGGGATTTAATCAATGTTATAAATCTGTGAGGGATGGGGGTCAGGAGAGAGGGCACAGGCTCTGCTCACTGCTCCCTGCCATAGGCCAAGGAGCAATGGATGGAAGCTGCAGCACAGGAGGTTGCAGTTCAACACAAGAGGCAACTCCTTGCCTGTGTGGGTCCCAGAGCATTGGCACAGGCTGCCCAGAGAGGTTGTGGAGTCTCCTTGTCTGGAGCATTTCCAGGCTTCCAGAAAGATTCATGAAATTCAACAAGGCCAAGCACAACTCCAGGCTGGGTGGGGAATAGCTGAGAGCAGCCCTGAGGAACAGGACCTGGGGGTCTGGGCTAGTGCAAAGCTGAAGATGAGGCTGCAGTGTGAGTGCAGCCCAGACAGCAACTGTGTGCTGGGCTGCAGCAAGAGCAGCTGTGGGCAGCAGGGCAAGGGAGGGGATTGTGCCCCTTGGCTCTGCTCTCCTCACACCCCACCTGCAGCACTGTCTGCAGCTCTGCAGCCCCCAGCACAAGCAGCACATGCAAGGCTTGGAGCCAGTGCAGAGGAGGCCACCAAGATGCAGCTGAGAGGGCTGCAGCAGCTCTGCTCTGAGCACAGGCACAGAGAGTTGGGGCTCTGCAGCCTGCAGAGGAGAAGGCTGCCAGGAGACCTTGGAGTGGCCTTGCAGGATCTGAAGGGGGCTGCAGGAGGGCTGGGGAGGGACTATTGACAAGGGCTGGGGATGAGAGGAGGAGGAGGAGGAGGAGGAATGGGTTTGAAGTGTGAGAGGGGAGATTGAAAGTGGATGTTAGGAGGAAGTTGTTTGCAGTGAGGGTGGTGAGACACTGGCACAGATTGCCCAGGGAGGTTGTGGCTGCTCCCTCCCTGGAGGGGTTCAAGGCCAGGCTGGATGAGGTCTTGAATGACCTGATTTAGTGGGAGGTGTCCCTGCCTATGGCACAGGGGGGTTGGAACTGGATGATCTTTGAGGTCTCTTCCAACCTAAACCATTCTATGATTCTATGATTCTATGATTCAGCCTTGAGTGACCTGATCTAGTGGGAGGTGTCCCTGCCTATGGCACAGGGGGGTTGGAACTGGATGATCTTTGAGGTCTATTCCAACCTAAACCATTCTATTATTCTATGATCCCTCTTGTCCTTTATGAGCATGGGAACAACACCTGCCAGTGGCAGAGCAAAGCGACCCAAGACCCTCTTGGATTTCAGCAGAAATAGCAAGAGGCAAAACACTGCTCCTCCAGCAATTTAACCAGTTCAGGGGGAGAAGCATGGCCCAGGCAGGCACCACAGGGAAATCCTGAGAACTACTCAAAAATTTATTTGGAGCTATAGAGTTAAAGAGGCTTTCAGAGGCAGTGTGTAATCTTGTCAGAGCTCATTAGATCAAAACAACAGTGATGGGAAATCCTCTTTCTTCATGTGCAAAAGGCTCTCATTAGTGCTTTATTATTCACCCAGACTTGCACCTCCCTTCTCAGTGACTATGTCACCACAAAGCATTAATTATTAACGTTAAGCCACACTTTTTCTTTCCCCTGCAGGGAGAAAGAAGGCATCTTTAACAGAGGCAATTTTCAATCACATTAAACAGACACTCAGGCTCTTTGATTGCCTCTGCTCCAGGGCACTGCTTTCCTTTCCCAACAGCTAATACCCAGTGGCAGGATTTCCCTATGACTGGCCCACTTCCACAAAGGACATCCTTTGGAACCCACCCAAAAGCTCTTCTGGGACAGCTTGCCCTGGTATAGTGCAGGACTGGGGTTTAGTGGTCCAACCAGCAGCCTGAGTCCTGAGAAGAACAGAGTATGGAGTGCAACCACAACCATTCCTGGCCTGCCCACTGCATGCCAGGGACATGCTTCCCACCTCTGCTCCCAGCCTGCCAAAGCCTGTGCCACATCTGGGCTGCTGTCCAAGCAGCTCAGACATGAGGTAAGGTTTGGTTCAAACACAACCTCAGGATTAAAATATCATGTACATCTACAGAAACACAGGAGTAACCAGGTTGGAAAAGACCCCTAGGATCACCAAGCCCAACCTATCACCTAACCCTTCTCATTAACTAACCCATGGCACTAAGTGCCTCATGCAGCCTCCTCTTAAACAACTCCAGGGATGGGGACTCCACCACCTCCCTGGGCAGCCCATTCCAATGCCAATCACTCTTGCTCTGTAGAACTTCTTCCTACTGTCCAGCCTAAACCTGCCCTGGCACAGTTTAAGGCTGTGTCTCCTTGTTCTGTCCCTGGGAAAAGAGCCCATCCCCAGCTGGCCACAACCTCCCTTCAGGGAGCTGCAGAGAGCAATGAGCTCTGCCCTGAGCCTCCTCTTCTGCAGGCTGCACACCCCCAGCTCCCTCAGCCTCTCTTCTTGGGGCTGTGCTCCAGGCCCCTCCCCAGCCTTGCTGCCCTTCTCTCAACACCTTCCAGCACCTCAACATCTTTCTTAAACTGAGGGGCCCAGAACTCAAGTACTACATTTGGGTTCCTCCCCACTGTCTGCTCAGATATTACCTTCTCTGACTCGCAGACTGCTCCAAACATCTCCCCTAGTTAAGACATTGGAGATGTTGATAAAGCTGGACAAGGCCTCCAGGGATTAAATTATTAGCAGATGAGAGAGAGAAGATTCCAAATCTCTGCTGTGTGTGCTGGTGCCTGTTGTGTGTCTGTAAGAAGCCCACATGTGTGCTGAACAAGGGCCTCTCGCAGCCTGGGCTGCAGTCACTGCCACCTGACAGGCACCAGGGATGCAATCCAATGCATTGCTGCTCTCTGCCCAGTAACCAAAGCTGGCTTAGCTAGGAACTAACCAATGCACACAGACACACACTGCACTGCCTGCGTGAGGGTGCCACGAAGGGAAGCCAGGAAGGACTTTCTCCTGCTTTGTTTCAGCTCATTACCCTGCCCCTCACAACCTCTAAGGTATTTTCAGAAAGTGCTGGATTCAGGCAAAGGACACAGGAGAAAGATTTTGCCACCCCACTGCTACCACAGCAGCACTTGACAGCATCGCTGGAGGGCAGGGATGGCATCCAGAGGGACCTGCACAGGCTGCAGAGGTGGGCACAAGCCAACTTCAGGAGGTTCAACAAGGCCAAGGGCAAGGTCCTGCAGCTGGGTCGAGGCAATGCCAAACACACATCCAGGCTGGGCAGGGACTGTCTAGAGAGCAGCCCTGAGGAGAGGGACTTGGGGGTGCTGGTGGAGGAGAAGCTGAAGATGAGGCAGCAGTGTGCACTTGCAGGGCAGAAAGGCAAGCAGAGGCTGGGCTGCAGCAGGAGCAGTGTGGGCAGCAGGGCCAGGGAGGGGATTCTGCCCCTCTGCTGTGCTCTGCTGAGAGCCCACCTGGAGTAGTGCATCCAGTGCTGGAGCCCCTGGGACAAGAGGGATGTGGAGATGCTGGAGGTGTGCAGAGANGAATGAAGCAAAGCTGGAGGTGGGGAGATTCAGATTGGATGTGAGGAGGAAGTTGTTGAGCATGAGAGCGGTGAGAGGCTGGAATGGGTTGCCCCTGCAGGGAGGTGTTTGGGGCCAGATCCCTGGAGGTGTTTTTGGCCAGGCTGGCAGAGGCTGTGGGCAGCCTGCTCTAGGGTAGGGTGTCCCTGGGCATGGCAGGGAGGTTGGAACTGGCTGATGCTTGTGGTCCCTTCCAACCCTGACTGATTCTCTGATCTCTGTGTTTAAAGGTTGTTCTTTGGATCATCTCCTTATAAGGTTTATATCATGATGATTTTCAATCCCTTGAATGCACACATCCATCTTATTTTAGTCATGGGGTGCTGGTTAAGGATGTGATTATTTTTTTGTGTGTGTGTTTTGTTTTGGGGTGGAAAGAAAGGGATAAAGAGTTTGGTCTGGTTTTCCTTCGCTTGTTTGAAGCTATATGTAGCTAGTTAATATTTTTTAACTGTAGAATCTGTTCTTCAGAAAGCAGGAAATTATTTTTCCACTGCCCCCATGCAGGAAGAAGCTAAATATTTTCAGTGAAACAGAATGGATGCGGTACCAGATTAGATCAAACAGGGTCTGCCTGTTCCACGTCTGCAGAGGGAGGTGATGGAGATGGAAGGGGAAGATTCTGATCCAAAAGGAGATGAACCTCCTAAATTTTGAAGTATGTCCTCAAAGGACACATAAGAAAGGAAGTTTAAAATAGTGAAAAGGAAAGCACAGGGAAAGCAAGAAGGAAAAGCATACTCAAGGAAGTGGAGCTGGAAGCATAACTCAGAAGATATTTATCATTATCAAACACAATACAATGTACAAAACAGGACTGTAAAAGCTTGTGCCTGGGGAATAGAGCCTATGAAGAGAGCTAGGCTCAACTGGCTCACCTACCAGCACCATGGCCCTGGCAGTCTCTGTGCTGCTGCCCAGGGCATGTGGTGTCTCCTCTAGCACATTATTAGGTCTCCCCATTGCCTGCAAAGGGCAGCAAAGCACAACAGTGCCTCTGAGTCACAGCATCACAGAATGAACCAGCTTGGAAGGGACCTCCAGGATCATCCAGTCCAACCTAGCACCCAGCCCTTCCAATTAACTAACCCATGGCACCAAGTGCCTCATGCAGCCTCCTCTTAAACACCTCCAGGCATGGGGACTCCACCACCTCCCCAGGCAGCTCATTCCAAGGTCAATCACTCTTGCTCTGTAGAACTTCTTCCTAACATCCAGCCTGAACCTGCCCTGCCACAGCTTGAGGCTGTCTCCTCTTGTTCTGTCACTGAGAGAAGAGCCCAACCCCACCTTGCCACAGTCCCCTCTCAAGTAGTTGCAGAGAGCAATGAGCTCTGCCCTGAGCCTCCTCTTCTGCAGGCTGCACACCCCCAGCTCCCTCAGCCTCTCCTCTTGGGGCTGTGCTCCAGGCCCCTCCCCAGCCTTGCTGCCCTTCTCTGGACACCTTCCAGCACCTCAACATCTCTCTTGAATTGAGGGGCCCAGACCTGGACACAGAACTCAAGGTGTGTGCTGAGCAGTGCTGAGCACAGAGGCAGAAGAACCTCCCTGCTCCTGCTGGCCACACTGCTCCTGCTCCAGCCCAGGATGCCATTGGCTCTGCTGCCCACCTGGGCACACTGCTGGCTCCTGTTCAGTCGCCTGTCGACCATAATTTCCTTCTCCAGTATTTCTGCTAGAAAGCAAGCAGACACCACTGAACGACCATCAAACAGCAAGCCCAAGCACAACTGGTCACAATCAAGACATACAGAGAAGGAAATGGAGGCACTGGGCAAGATTTCCAATTGAGGCATCAAATTGGACTTGAGGAAATTACTCTGCAAGGCCTTGGGTAAATCAGATAACCTTTGCAGCTCTCTGAACATGCCTGAACACAGATTTGGTATCAATCTGACTGCAAAGAAATCAGCAGAGCTAAATTAATGATCCTCTATCACACCTGCAGATGTAGAGATCACATTTTAAAGCGGTTTGAGTCTGGTGGCTTCTTTTGTTTTAAACTGAAAATGAACAATCTGCTTCAATCGCCCTGATCTCATTTGCACTTTGAGAGAGTCACTGTAAAATCCAACAGCAGAACAAATTTGAAGAAGAATAAAGCTCCCTTCTTATCACAGAATCATTGAGGCTGGAAAAGACCTCTCAGATCATCAAGTCCAGCCTATGACCCACCACCACCACACCAGCTAAACCATACCACCCAGTGCCACATCCAATCTTTTCTTAAAGACCTCCAGGGATGGTGACTCTACCACCCCCTGGGCAGCCCATTCCAAGACAGAAAATACAGCCTGGCAAAATTCACAAGACATCAATTAAAATACCTCATCTGCCCCCAGATGGAATCAGTTCTACCTAAACCATTCCCTCCCTGCTCTCATGCCTGGCTTCCTGAGCTGTGTGCAGCTAGAGCCACGCTCCCTTCCCTCAGTCACACATTTATGGCACCATCAAAACCAAGCTTGAGTCTCTGCTGGAATTCTGCTGCTATTAATACCTCAATTCCCCTAACAGAGCTTATTTTGTAGGAATGACATCTGATGTAAGGGCTCCAAGCCTGTAAGTCCTCAAAGAGCGAGCTTTGCTTTTGATAATCTCTATTTCAAGAAAGGCTAAAATTTCTCTTTAAACGGGATTTGTTTTTTTTCCACACACTCTGTTACTGGTTTGGAAATCTCAAGATGTATTTGAGCTCCTTGGGGAAAAGCTCTGGCTGCCCATCTCTTAACTACTAATCTGTTTTTTCTATTAAGCCCGTGGAGTCTCTCCCTCCCTCAAACTTGTCAGCTATACTGATGAGTCATTAATGGCTTTTTTAATTTTTTTTTTTTTTTTT
>VWZI01001267.1:59889-93171 GCA_013396835.1 Psilopogon haemacephalus
TTTTTTTTTTTTTTTTTTCCCCCCTGAAACAACTACAGTAGGCTAAAATCAAGCAAGAAGCCTACTGAAGAATTCAATTAACTTCTGGCTTGTTTGGCAATAAATAGTGCAGCATTGTGCTCTGCCACTCTTTATTCTTGCAGCAGCGTCTGGAGCCGGCCCAGATGTTGGGTCCTCGGTGGGGCTGTTTTGGGCGGAAGGCTTTTGCCTGCAGGCTGTGCAGTGGTAGCCTCTGCTCTCCTGGCTCTAGTTAATCTGCATGGCTGTCAGAGCTGTCAGATGAATGGTGAATCATGGCCTCTCGCTGCAATCACTTCAGCCCCTGGGGATGCGCTCCGAGCGGACAGCTGCACAACCCCCCCCCCCCACCCCACCCCGAGCAAAGCTTCTCCTGGATGAGGATTTCACAAACCAACTTTGCAATCGTGGCAAAGCCTGACTGACAAGCCTCTGGTTTCTAAATAACACAAATTTGTCAAAAGCAAATTGGTTGTCTTTCAAGCAGACACCCTGCTTGAGTCTCTCTTTTTTATCCCTTTCGCCTCCTTCCCTTTGCTGACTTTTCCTATTTCCGAACACCGACCGGGGCCGTTTTCCTCTAAACAAACTTGAATTACAAAGGAATGCTGTTCTGCTGTACTTAATAGATTTGCACATTTTTCTCTTTCTTCTTTGGTCTTTCCCAGTGTAACATATAATCCTTTGCACCTGCAAAAGCTCCACAGACTGCTGACTGCCAAGAATCCACCACGTGACCCTGCTTCCATGACCAGAGATCCTGTGTTTAAAGAGAAAGGAAAACAAAAAGTGATTAAATGTTTGAATCTATCTGATCCCCATGTGAGTTAACTCCGAGGATGGGAACTTCAGCAAAAAGCTATTTTTGTGGCATTTTTCAGTGATGTAATAAGTGATTTTTCCCAAGGAACTTGTGTACTCGAGCGAGCAGATGGAGTGAGAAAGATGTCTGGAAGTGAGGAGGGCTTGAAGCAAATTGCTTTCAGGGGTTTCATATGTATGTATTTAAGCCTGTGGCCATGCAACTTTGCAAATATTTTCTGAGTTTATTTTTCTTTTTTTGGCAGATAAAAACAGTGCAGTGCAAAGCGAAGCCCTGAGCGTGCAAGAATCACTATGGGCTCAGCCCAGATGTACCAAGGGCTCCCATTTAAAACGAGCGGTCCCCAGCACAACGAGACACAAGCCCTGTGTGCCCCCAACCTTTCTTGAAGCAGCCCTTCCCCTCACTCTCCCCAAAATCCCGTCAGTACAAAATTTACTCTTATCTCTCCCATTATACCCCAAAGCAGGTTGTCTCTGTTTTTCACTCGGCGTCACGAGGGACCACACAGCCTTCTCCTCCCCACTGCTCCCACACACCATGCTCCAAACCATTAATTCACAGCACCAATTGAACCTGCACATGGAAACCACCACCGAGAACAGCACCTTCTCAAAACCACCTATGAAGAATTCTGTCAGACAGTCTGATGAGTCTGATCTGGAGAGCTGGGCACAGAGGAACCAAATGAGGCTCAACAAGTGCAGAGTCCTGCACCTGGGGAGAAAGAATAAACTGCAGCAGGACAGGTTGGGAGGGGACTGCTGGAGAGCAGCCCCAAGGAGAGGGAGCTGAGAGTGCTGGGGGAGAAGATCCATGGCACAGCAATGTGCCCTGGGGTCCAGGAGGGCCAAGGGGATCCTGGGGTGTATTAGGCAGAGTGTGTCCAGCAGATCCAGGGAGGTTCTCCTGCCTCTCTGCTCTGCCCTGCTGAGACCTCATCTTGAGTACTGCCTTCAGTTTTGGGCTCCCCAGTTGCAAAGGGACAGGGATCTGCTGGAGAAGGTCCAGCAGAGGGCTACAAGGATGCTGAGGGGACTGCAGCACTGCCTGGGGAGGAGAGGCTGAGGGACCTGGGGCTGCTTAGTCTGGAGAAGAATGAGAGGGGAGCTAATAAATGTTTATAACTATCTGGGGGTCAGGATTGGGGAACAGCCTCTGCTCACTTGCTCCCTGGGGTAGGCTAAGGAGCAGTGGATGGAAGCTGCAGCACAGGAGGTTGCAGCTCAAGACAAGAGGCAACTTCTTGCCTGTGTGGGTCCCAGAGCAGTGGCACAGGCTGCCCAGAGAGGTTGTGGAGTCTCCTTGTCTGGAGCCTTTGCAGGCCTGTCTGGATGTGTTGCTGTGTGCCCTGAGCTAGATTGTCTGCTCCTGCTGTGGCAGGGGGGTTGGACTGGATGATCTCTTTGGGTCCCTTCCAAACCCTGACAACCTGTGAGCCTGTGAACTGCAGAATTATCAGACTCAAGATCTTCAGTGCTGAAATTAGTTACCAGGTACCAAACCTAGCTGCAAAGAGTGCAGCTTTGAGTAACATTTCCACATCACAGCTGCTGTGCTGATTTTTACCATATCAGCTTCGGTCACTTTGTTCTCTTCTCCTCCACTCAGCTCCATTGCCCCTTTCCCATCTCCTGAAGGTCTACCTTTGGAAGGTCTGTGGAGGAGAGGTTTCTGGTTTATGACATGAGGATCAGTGCTAACAGAAGGGGATGGGCTCCATGGCCTTTCAGAGCCCTACCGCAGAGAAATCAGCAATTTGACTTCAGGGCCGCGACACTATCTCATTACGTTTCAGGACTTATTATTCCTACACTCTAACATTTTCTTAGAGGCAACCTGATAGCTGTGCTAGGCTGAGCTATGGCTCTCCTGCTCCAGCTCAGCCATACAACCACTTTCCAGCGGGGGAGGAGAACTCGTTTCCCTGCTTTGCTGACTTCATTTAACTCGTCCTTGCGCCTTGCCTCTTCCAACTTGGCTGCTGGTTACGTTTCAGTCGAATGTTTTAAGAATCAAACTGTTCAAGCAACAATGGCCAGCCACAATGTTGTTTGGTATCCTGCCACAGCTAAATAGCTGCAGCTCTGCTGTATGAAACCGTTAAAGGGATTTCAGCCTCTTTAATGCTAGCCATTCCTCTCCTGGTGTTTTCAGTACGAGCTTCTATTCTGCTGTCACCCACAGCAGCAACTGATTTCCATCTTATAAATAAGTAATTGAGGATTCATAATTCTTCAGACTCATAAGATGCTTTTCTGGAAGAACTTACACTCTTTGGGCACAGCATTTTCTTGCAACTCTGTCCTATTGGATGGAGGACACCTACTCCAAGACAAAAGGCAGTACTTTCCAAAGCATCTAGGGATTCCAAAGCATAAATACTACCTTCAGAACACTGCAGGTGCTTAAGGAAACTCAAACTGAAATTTGAGGATGTAGAAACCTAACTGCTAGAGCCACGTGATAAGCAGAGAATTATTGGTTGGTTTATTTTATGAAGCATTCTCTACACCTCTACCACTACTCTCCAGAACAGTCACTTCTTGCCGTGCGAAAAAGCACCAGGGGAAGCTGTTGGACCATGAGGAAAACCAGCACATCAGCACAGACATTCAGGGCTCTGCCAGAAGCACAGCCTATTCTCAGTCCTGATGGGCTTTTATGCTAATGTCATTGTCTGAAGAAGTAGGAAAAGGTCATTCTGGGCATGTGGCTCTGAAATTTGGTTTCTGACAAAGCCTGGCTTCCCTGCACACTTCTGCAGGAGGAGCCTTTGCCAAGCCAGGCGAACGGCGATGGATTCCTATCCGTTATGCCTGCAAATTGACAAGAGGTATTGGCAACAGTCAGGCAATATGGAAAGCTGTTTAGAAGGGTGGAGCCAGGAACTGTTCAATTAAATTAGGGAAAAGGAGAATTGAGGCTGGAGAACAGGAAGAAAATTCCCCACCAGTGAGGTCCGTTGAAGAGCAGAGCCAGCCTCCCCAGGGACAAGAGGAAAGCCCTCTCCTTTGAGTCATTGAAAAATAAGACTGGAGAAGGCACTAGAGACTGTGCTGTGGGGAATAATCCTGCATTGGCAAGGGCAAGATGAGATGACTTCATGCATTTCTTTCCATTTCTGATGTTGGTGGTTCACCCAGGGCTCCAAACCTGAGCATGCCGAAGAACTGGAGAATCACAGAATCAGTCAGGGTTGGAAGGGACCACAAGGAGCATGAGGACACCATGCCAGAGAAAGCCAAGATGAACAAGTGCCATGGGGCCCAGTGGACTGGCAGGACCCTGGTCCAAATTCCTTCTAACCAGCCTCACTGCGGGCCAAGCTGAAGGTCACCCATGTTTTCTCTCACAGCCCACTGACCCCTAACTGAGAGGGCTTTGTGGTAAGTTGGGCTTCTAAGTTCTTCAAAACCATTTGCCTTTGTGCTGCACCCAGCAGGCTTTTAATGCTACTAACACAGGGCAAAGCACAGAAGCTGCTGAACCAGAGCCTTGTTCCTGGAAAGAAAGACAGGGTTCATACATATCTGCCCAGAAGCCTGCCCTTGGACACAACTGCTGGCTCTCTGCAGGGACACAGTGCCCAGGTCACGTTCTGCCATCCTGGATTCTGCACAAATTCAGAGCAGCCTTCCACTCCATCAAGAGCTCAGTAGGTGGGTGTCAGAGGCAGGCTTGGAGCTCAGGGGACACAGGTCCCTGCTGAGGACAGAAGCAGCTGTGTAACACCTGTAGAAGCCCTGCAACTGCCCTGCTTTTTTTACACACAGAATCACAGAATCAGTCAGGGTTGGAAGGGCCCACAAGGATCAGCCAGTTCCAACCCCCCTGCCATGCCCAGGGACACCCTACCCTAGAGCAGGCTGCCCACAGCCTCTGCCAGCCTGGCCAAAAACACCTCCAGGGATCTGGCCCCAAACACCTCCCTGCAGGGGCAACCCATTCCAGCCTCTCACCACTCTCATGCTCAGCAACTTCCTCCTCACATCCACTCTGTATCTCCCCACCTCCAGCTTTGCTCCATTCCCCCAAGTCCTGTCACTCCCTGAGAGCCTAAAAAGTCTCTCCCAGGCTTTTTTGTAGCCCCCTTCAGATGCTGGAAGGCCACAAGAAGGTCAGCTGGGAGCCTCCTCTTCTCCAGCCTGCGCAGCCTCAACTCTTTCAGGTTGCTCCTGCAGCCTGAAACAAAGTGGGAATCACAAGGGACAGGACTGCAGCACTTCGCTCAGGCTGTTTTTTCCAGCACTGCCATCAAATGGCTCCTACCTGCTGACTCTGCTCCTTCTGCAGAAGGCTGCAGGAGCTACCAGGACTTTTCCAGGGCAATGCCCATTCCCACTAGCACTCCCAGCCCAGGGAAGCAGAGTGAGAAGGAGCACATTACATGAAAGCAGGCCGCCATGCCAAGCCTGTGTCATGTGTATTCTATTAAGCTGAAAGCTGAATGGAAGACTTTGTTTTCCACTTCAAAGGACCCCATCCCAATCTCTTGCTCTTCCCTTATGAATAACAAATTGGAAATAAATCTTCTGGCTGCAGCTCATGGAAACTCGTACAGTTGGGGCCCTCTGCAGCTTCCCAGCTCAATCACATGCTAATTTTTTTTGTAAACACTCTCCTGTGATATATATGTAAATCTGGCTGTGCATTGCTGCACCGTGTAAAGCAATACAGCAGGGGTGTCCTCCAGGGAAGGGACGCAGTGGGGAAGCCTGAATGCAGATTTCCAATTATTCACAGGGATAATGTTCACAGAGAAGGGTCAAGTTTTAGCTGGGAGCAGAGCCTTGCTTTTTTCCCTAGCGATCCCATTTCACAGTGCCCTACAGGCCACTGTCCTCTACTTCTCACCACAAATGTTATCCAGCTCTTTTGATGCTGGGAACACAAGGACACCCTGCTTCTGCTGGGCACAAAGTGTACTGCAAAAGTCACTCTTAGGATATCCCAAAAGCCTTTCAATCTCAAAAAGAAACAGAAAAGGAAAAGATTAACAGAGTCTTTAAATACAAGAGTACTTGTATTGGAGTGCTGTGTCCAGTTCTGGGCTCCTCAATACAAGAGAGATGTTGAAGTGCTGGAAGGTGCCCAGAGAAGGGCAGCAAGGCTGGGGAGGGGCCTGGAGCACAGCCCCAAGAGGAGAGGCTGAGGGAGCTGGGGGTGTGCAGCCTGCAGAAGAGGAGGCTCAGGGCAGAGCTCATTGCTCTCTGCAGCTACCTGAAGGGAGGTTGTAGCCAGGTGGGGTTGGGCTCTGCTGCCAGGCAACCAGCAGCAGAAGGAGGGGACAGAGGCTCAAGCTGTGGCAGGGCAGGTTCAGGCTGGATGTTAGGAGGAAGTTCCTGGCAGAGAGAGTGATTGGCATTGGAATGGGCTGCCCAGGGAGGTGGTGGAGTTGTTGGAGGTGTTCAAGCAAAGCCTGGACGGGGCACTTAGTGCCATGATCTGGTTGATTGGCTAGGGTTGGGTGCTAGGTTGGACTGGATGATCTTGGAGGTCTTTTCCAACCTGGCTGATTCTATGATTCTAAGAGGGATGCATATAGCACCCACAAATAAGGGCTCCTCACATGATATGGACCCCTGGCCTCAGGATGGCAAATAACCTTTGCCCAGTTCCCACAACTCCTTACCTGTACATGCCTGTCACTCCTGCCATACACTTGTGGTAAAAGTTTGGGGATGAAATCATCTGTCAGCTTTGTGCTTCCTATGCAAATGGACCTTGACTCTATTCAGGACACTTGACTGTACTGGGGCTCTGCAGCCTAGAGAAGGCTTCCAGGAGACCTTATAGTAGTTTCCAAGTATCTGAAAGGGGCCTATAGGAAGGCTGGGGAGGGACTATTGACAAGGACTTGTCATGACAGGACAAGCAGGAATGGGTTTAAACTGGTACAGGGGAGACTGAAAGTGGATGTTAGGAGGAAGTTGTTTGCAGTGAGGGTGGTGAGACACTGGCACAGGTTGCCCAGGGAGGTGTGGAGCACAGAAACACCCAATGTGATCAAAGATCCAGGGAGGTTGTGGCTGCTTCCTCCCTGGATGTGTTCAAGGCCAGGCTGGATGAGGCCTTGAGTGACCTGTTCTAGTGGGAGGTGTCCCTGCCTATGGCACAGGGGGGTTGGAACTGGATGATCTTTGAGGTCCCTTCCAACCAAAACCATTCTATGACACCTAAGCTACGGTGGCCCTGGGAGAGTGCAACATTCGCATCTCTCAAACCTGATGATCCAGACCAACACTCAAAAGGCCGAAGGAAGCATCCCAGAGAATGAGACATCTCTGCCTTGGCCTTGTTATTTGGGCAGTAAAAGGCAGGCAGACCTCATGGCACACACCAAGCTTGAGGCCTGCAGCTGAGCAAACAGCACAAGTCGCTGCAGCCATAAGCATCTGCAGTATTTCTGCGTACTCCTCTGTCCGAGGCAGCTTTCAGCTTCAAGAAACCAGAGGCGGGGAAAAAAAATCTCTCTGCATTAATCATGTGGATTTGTGTGTTTGTGCAGTCCTGCAGACTGAGGAAAGAAAAGCAATTTTCACCTGTGCCTTTGCTACTAGGTGTTTCACTTGCAACGTGGCACTCTGCGTGGCTGAGCCTTACAGAGGCATGGCACATTAGCTACAGGAGAAACAAAAAAACCCATGAGCTGATTGCACTTTCTATATGTAAAAGCCAAACACAGAGCACTGAGCCAAACACCCTCCCCAGTGAGATTTTATGTACATGTGTGCAGCATATGTGCCAGTACATGTGTATATTATCTCGCAGGAATCATGCAAGCCTAAACATGGGGGAAATTCAGTGGTCTACGTTTACTGTTGACATGAACCTTTGAGACTCCGTTTACACTGATGGAGCTGGGCTCTCTTATGCCAGTACTGAATCTGATCCACTCAAATCCTAGATAAACTGAAAGAGAATAAAAGTTGGCCTACAGGCAGCAGCATATTTTTCACGTTAAAAGCATTTCATTCTCTTTTCCTCCCCATATAATACTGCATTGATGCCTGCGACCCATTTGGATGTAAATCAGAATGGATGTGCTAAAAGCCTGGTTAAAGAAAATGTCGTCAGAAGAGCGTTCCCATGGCAAGGCAGAACATAACATGCTGGCTGTGCCCAGTTTCCATCACACGAAGGGCCACGGATGTGTCTGGGGAGGAAAATGCACTGCTGAAAAAAATGGCTTTGAAGTTCGGACGCCTTTCCTCGAGCATCAGCACTGCTACTACCTGCTGGTAGCTCCGAGCTTCACATAGCCTTGTCTGAGTAAACCACGTGGAAGAATGGCCCGGATCTTCCAAGGTTTTCCATCCAGAGGCGAGTGGCTGAATGGAACGGTGAGCCCTTCACTCTGACTACTTTTGTATTCTACCAGATGTCACTGGCAAGCGCAGAAGCTTCTAGAGAACTGCCTGTGGTCTAGCCCGGCCAAGAGCGTCACAATCTGGCTCTGTATCTCCAGACTGCACGAGTCCTGTTTTACTTCAGCCCTGTGAAACGCTGCATTGATGATCCAAAGCCCATCTGACTTTCCCCACCGCGTCTGCAGCGCCCTAAAGTCAAGATTGCATTTGTTTCTCTCGCTGGGGCGCAGATGGCGCGGAGCATTCCTTCGCCTGTGCTTCCAGGCTGCCTGAATGACACTTATTGTGACACTAATAAAGCCAGGGCTGTTTGCTGAACAGCTGCTGGGTACATTATTCTTCAGTGAGAAAAACGCAGCCGTGCTGCTCATGGCATTGCACGCCGCGCTGGCCGCCGCTCGCATCGCGCCTCGGGAGCCTGCCCTGCCAATCTGCTCTGCTGGTACGGCAGCACCTCACTGCCGCTTCACCACCACCTCTTAATCCCCACAGCAGCCCCGGCGTTACTCACGGAGGCAGCGAGGCATGGTAGAGCACTTACTGCACTGCCTGCGAGGAAGTGGGCTTAGAGCTGGGCCTGGATTTCATTTACTCTCCTCTTAAATGCAGCTGAGTGCGGCAGAAAAGAAACACTAGACTGCTTCTCCAGGAAAAAAGGAAAGCTGTCCCCTACCTACAGAGTGGGGGGAAAGCCGTTTTAGGCTCGGTTTGGCTACGTTCCTCTATTTTCTCCTTACCCTGTTAAAGAGCAGCAGACCTGACTGTAAATTTTAGGAAGGGAACAGCCTGTGGTTTACTGTTTCAGTGGTGCAGTTATAAACACCTATCACTGTGGAGAACCCCAGCTGCCTGGGCAGAAGCATTCTGTAAACTTTTCGTTCTTATTAACGTGAAGATCAGGTGCAATGAGCTCAAACCAAGAGTAGAGTCCTCACTCTCCATGGAAACCCACCAAGAGCAGCCTTTGCACAGCGTGCTTCGAGGTGCATCTCAAAGGTACACCTGCACTAACAGCTATGAGCGAGGCTGAGCCCACCCTCAAACCAGGGCTGTTCACATCCCATGCTGCCTATACCAGTTCCTAGAAGCTGAGCTCTCTGAAGAGAGGAAGCAGAACTAAGCAAACAAGTACACGTGCCAAGGCCTTCAGGCAGATCTCTAGTTCAGTCTACCATCAGATTCCTTTTCAGTCCAAGTGCCATGTGCCTAGGCTGACAGCTGGACCTAGGCAGGAAACAGAGGACCTAAGGAAATATAAACTCAATCCTAAGCCTGCTCTCCATTGTGAAAAAAAAAACAGTTTAGTTACAACATGAGGAACCTCTGTTGCAACCCAACCAACTCTCTGATACTAGTTAGGCTCAGAAGGGGGACAGCTGGACTCTCTCCATTCTAAACAGAAGGTGCTTTGGTAATTTCACAGGGTGTGAATGTGCCTGTGCACATTCTTCAAACCTTTCTCTTCTCCTGAAGCCATCAAACCACTCCTCTGCTATTTAGCTTGTCCCAGCACTACCACAAGCCACCATGGTCTTTATAAAATCCCACACCATGGATGCGCTCATGCATCTCAGTTCCCTCTCTCTACCTATTGCCTCTGAAGATGCTCAGAGGGATGGAGCAGCTCTGCTATGAGGACAGGCCACCAGAGTTGGGGCTCTGCAGCCTGGAGAAGAGAAGGCTTCAAGGAGACCTTGTAGTATCTTCCCAGTATCTGAAGGGCAGTTACAGGAAGGCTGAGGAGAGACTATTCACAAGGTCTTGTAATGAGAGGATGAGGAGGAATGAGTTTAAACTGGCAGAGGGGAGATTGAAAGTGGATGTTAGGAGGAAGTTGTTTGCAGTGAGGGTGGTGAGACACTGGCACAGGTTGCCCAGATCACATTGGGTGATTCTGTGCACCACAACCTCCCCAGAGGTGTTCAAGGCCAGTCTGGATGAGGCCTTGAGTGACCTATTCTAGTGGGAAGTGTCCCTGCCTATGGCACAGAGGGTTGAACTGGATGATCTTTGAGGTCCCTTCCAACCTGAACCATTCTATGATTCTCTAAGTTCAGCCAAGTGTCTGTCTGCATTAAACACTTGTTAATTTGTGGGGCTTACAGACTTGAGACACTTACCCTAGTGCTAATGCCAGTAACAAAACACAGGAGCTCACGACAGCTGCAGAACATCTGAGAGCTTCAGGTTTTGCCCAGCCCCAAGACATAAAGTCCTGGCCCCACTGAGAGCCCACCATGAGAATGTTCAGTCCAAGACTCTCATCCTTCCTTGCAGGTGCTGGGCCAGCAGAGCAGCATAGTCTGTCCCAGCCCTCCCAACAAGGCTGCATGTGCAAGAGCAGGATTAGTTGGCACACAGTCTGAAGGGTGAAGTCAGCCTGACCCTGACATTGTAAGAGTGTTAGCAATGTCCAATTGCCTCATCTCAGAGTCAGACATGTCTAATGAAAAAGACAAAAGGTTCCCAGGACAGTAGGCCTGCTTTCCCTCCTTACAAAAATACAATCCACCACACAAACCCCTCCTTATTTTCCAAGCCTACTCATTTGAGACCTGTGTCCTCCTGTTCTGCCTGCTCCTTCCCTCCTCACATGCTACCAGAGCCTTTTCTCCAGACATACAATACACTGGGTCTATAAAGAGAGCATTCTCCATGTACAGCTGCACCAGAGTAACTCTCAGGGGCTCTGAAGTGCAGCCAATATGCAGAAATATAAACCCCAGGAGGACTGAGTCTTGTTCCACCTGAGAGAGGTTCATCTTACACACAGCACTGTTCTCCAGGGGACCTGGCCACTTCCACTCAGACAGAAAAAGCAGGCATTATTGACAAGATGTTGCCAGACTCAGACTTGACCAGAGACTCTTGATTTTGTGCTGGTGTTTTTTTGCTTTAAGCTCTATTTTGTTGAAAAAAAACCCCAAACCTGGTACTCTGTCTTTCTGCAATACCCTCACAGCACAAATTAAACTTGCCTTTTTTTTCTCAATTAGGTCTAAAAGAGAGACTACATGGATTAAAATGTCACAAGAAACAAATGATGCATCATCTGTGTGCTGTTGGTAGGTAAATTGTTTTAGCTAAAGGGAGCCTACAAGAAAGCTGGAGAGGGACTTTTTTAGGCTATTAGGTAGTGACAGGACTTGGGGGAATGGAGCAAAGCTGGAGGTGGGGAGATTCAGATTGGATGTGAGGAGGAAGTTGTTGAGCATGAGAGTGGTGAGAGGCTGGAATGGGTTGCCCAGGGGGGTGGTTGAGGCCAGATCCCTGGAGGTGTTTTTGGCCAGGCTGGCAGAGGCTGTGGGCAGCCTGCTCTAGGGTAGGGTGTCCCTGGGCATGGCAGGGGGGTTGGAACTGGCTGATCCTTGTGGTCCTTTCCAACCCTGACTGATTTTATGATTCTATGATTCTACTCAGATGCTGAATAAAAGTCCTGAACAGAGAAAAATAAATGATAACACAGAAGGGATGAGCTCCACAGTGCTAGAGTGAGTGGAGACTACATACCCCTGGCAGCAGGGTGAAAGTAAGAAAGTTGCACTAGGCTCCCTGTAACCCACAACAATTTCATGCCAAATACACAGCCCTGTAAGTTGAAATCCCCACAATTAGGAACATGCATATAGCATTTCCACAGCAACTTAACAGAGGCAGCCTGGAAATTCCAGGGCAGCATAACTAGGGTCTGTATCTTACAACATCATTCCAAAACTTGAACTGATACGGAAGGCAGAGTGCTTGGCTGGCATATGGGAAGCACACCACATCTGTGTTCTGCAGCCTTTCTTCATGGCTAGCTGGCTTTGAGATGGGATCAGAAGTATTAGCTACACCTAAACGATCCTAAATCTGATCAAGCTGCTACAGTGGTAATCAGCCATGGTGCTTCTCTAAGGGTTGGTGTAGCAGAGGAGGAATGAGATTTGCAATGCCTCTTCTTTCCCTGAACTCTGAAAACAATTCAAAATTGTTTTAGCTGTAAGGCTTGGCCTAAAAAGGCAGAGAAGCACTGTGTTAACTCACCCTGGTAGAGAAGGCTGCCTGAAATTTGACACACCACAGCACAGTTTCCCTCTCCCCTTTGGTTTTTAATCAATAATCAGTGCCTAAAACAAAATATGGAAGAATTGGGAAGAGAAAAGACATGAAGCACGAATTGCAACAGGGGATGCTACCCACATGCAAAAAAAAGAGAGGAGCAGGGTTTTTCTGCTAAAATCACCGTCGTTTCTTTACTGTTGTTTCTTGAGCCACAGTGAACTATGAAAGGAGTCCGTTAGCCATTTTTAGATTGAATCGTTAATTGATCATTAATTGAATAAAGTGAGGCAGTATCAGTTTCTTGCAAACTCCTGCAGCATGCCCTTTGCCAGCACCCACGGTGTGGGTAACATTACAGTAAGCTATACAATGCACTCTCTTCTCACTCAGTTTACTACATGGTATGTAAGTTCCCTCTCACACAGGACAGCTGCTCTGCATTCACAGACAGAAGAAAACTGTTCATGTACACTATGGGGCTAAAGCCTGCTGGAAGCATAAAGCACACGAGAGCAGCTTGGAGGAAAGCAGACAGAGAAAAGGGGATATAAAAGCCACCTGATTCTACCTGCCTTTATTAGGCTTCTTTAAGCTTAACATCCTGCTGCTGGCTACAGCCAGCACGCATGTGGAGGAAAAGGAATCTCTCCTCTTCTCTTTGCCTTGCTGACTGCTCTTCAGAGTGGAAAGGTGTTTTTCCTCATTTTTATGGTGATTAGCTTCTTCAGAGAATTGTAAGACTAAGGCTTCCACCAGCTTATGTAACTTAGTACTAATGGTTTTAAAAGTGACCCAGCCACAGGACTTGTTCTGTTCTCCTCTGCAGCAGGAGCCATGCACATCAGATGCAACTGCTCTTGCTTTTCCCTTCTCAAATAATCCCGTTAAGACAGCTGCAGAGTAGTCCCTCAGACATTATCTCAGTGATTTTTCTGTTTAGGCTTTGTGCCTTTTCTCTCTTGTCCTCTGCACTCCTATTTCTTCTTAATTGCTGTCTCTTCCTGCTCCCTTCCTGCACCCATGAGAAGTCCCAGCCTGAACCGCACTGCTGTTGATGGCCACATCCAGCCTGTCGATGGGCTCATAGTGCCTTTAGTCCTTTGTTCTACTGTCAGGGAAATTTTTTAAAAGAGCTTAATTCAGATAAATAAAACATATTTTGCTTACACTGCTTGGCCTTTGATGTGACAAATCTTGAGCTCTCTCCATGTGCTGAGCTAAAGCGCCTGGAAAACGCCAGCCTGAGTTTTGCAGTTTTCTACTCCTGCTTCCACGGTCAGAAGAAAGTATTGCAAGAGGTTCACCCAACAAATTGCCCCAGTTTTGTTTCTTTAGATTAAACACGATGACTTACTCCTGTAGCTAGCTACACTCAAACTGTCTTCTTTAAAGCCTGCAACCTAAACACTGCATTTTATTATCACAACTATGTGGACATTAGTTAAAACTTCACATTCTGAAGGCACCTGCAGAAGGTTGCTGCTTTCCGTGGGTTTGGCAAGAACACTGCAGGTCTTCCTCCTTGAGCACTGCCACCTCTTGCTCCCAAACACGGCTGCTGAACCAACGGTTAGCAGGCAGGCCAGGATCACTGCTGAAGAGTTTACAGAAAGCCATTCCTAGGCACTGGCAGGGAATCAGATTCCTAATAAGGCAACCACAGCTACCCTGAGCAAAGGAATGATACTCAGGCACCACACCAGGCCACCTTCTTGAAATGCCTTCAGAAACCTCCCTTCTGTGAAAGCTTATGCTGCTCCTGCCTATGGAATCCCCTTTATATTGGACACCCCAAAGTCTCTAGGTACAGACATACACAGTCTGGGCTTGTGCCCTCCAGGACAATCCAAACTATAGACAGAGCAAGCGGATAGCTTATTGTGCCAAGGACCAAGAACAACATAAGTCTTGCTCCTTAAATACAATCAGCAAGGGTAATGAAGGTCACTACTTTCCCCTTTTCCAGTACCTCTGCCCAGTTTGTGTCTCAGTGTTCGTAAATCCAGCACCCTTAACAAGTTAAAAGTTACCCTCCTGTGCTGGTTTGAACTAATTGGAGAATTTGAGCGAGAAATTAGACTACTGGCTGAGAGAGGAAAATACAGGATGTCACTTCACTCAGAGATCTACTGAGAAAGAAAAAAACAATTGTTTTAAAAGTGTAATGCAAACATAGATAGTCAGATGGTTTCAGACCTTGCTGGGCTGTGGCTGCTTCTCTTGCATGGTTCCTTTGTCTCTGCCTTTTGTAGCTGATTCTTAATAGTTCTACTAACTTCTTTCCTACTCTTAATCCCCCCTGGCTGATCTACCTCAGCTTATCTGCAGCATCAACAGGTGGTGAGATAAGATTGGGGAAGGGGGGAAAGGTGGTAGGGGGTGGTTGGTTACCCCTCTTGGGGATTTTGGTCTCTGGGAGGGCTGTGGTGTTTCTGTATTACCTTTTCACTGTATATATCTGTAAATATCTGTTATACATTGTAAATATTTGCTTGTATATTGTGCATTGCTGTAAATATAAAGCTTCATTTATCAACTTCCAGTGTTTCTGAGTCCTAGCCAGGGTTCATTTCAAGAGGTGGGGGGGCAGGGAACTGCTAAACCACCACACTTCTCTCCAGCTCTTCTCTTACAAATATTGTATTGTGCTACAATACTTTTAATGATCTGCAATAAATTTCTGTGCTTCCAAGGATCTCTAAGCACTTGTTTAATCAATGTTTAGAATAGATTAGAATAGGATAGAATAGAATAGAACAGAATCAAATAGAATCATAGAATGATAGAATGGTTTAGGTTGGAAGAGACCTCAAAGATCATCCAGTTACAACCCCCTGCCACAGGCAGGGACACCTCCCTCTAGATCAGGTTGCTCAAGGCCTCATCCAGCCTGGCCTTGAACACCTCCAGGGAGGGAACAGAATAAGCCAGGTTGGAAGAGACCTCCAAGCTCATCCAGTCCAACCTAGCACCCAGCCCTAGCCAATGGCACTCAGTGCCCATCCAGGCTTTGCTTCAACACCTCCAGGGACAAAGACTGCACCACCTCCCTGGGCAGCCCATTTCAATGCCAATCACTCTTGCTGTGAAGGACTTCCTAATATCCAGCCTATACCTCCCCTGGCACAGGTTGAGGCTGTGTCCCCTCCTTCTGTTGTTGGTTGCCTGGCAGCAGAGCCCAACCCCAGCTGGCCACAACCTCCCTTCAGGTAGCTGCAGAGAGCAATGAGCTCTGCCCTGAGCCTCCTCTTCTCCAGGCTGCACATCCCCAGCTCCCTCAGCCTCTCCTTATAGTGCTGTGCTCCAGGCCCCTGCCTTTCCTTTATCTTTTGCAGTGAGTTGAAGGAAAAACAGAGGGACAGTGAAGCTACACCTTGGAACTCAACCCTATGCTCAAAACTTCATCAGCTGTTGGCAGAACAGCACATCATTCTGAAGGACTGCACTAGTAAAGTATCATCCACTCACACCTCTAAATAGAGTACACTCAGCCGACCAAAACAGCTTGTCAGTGATGCACTGTCTCTCCCTCTATACCAAACTAGGTTCAATCTTTTTTTATTTTTCCTCTACCACCCACAATTTCTGCACAGAGAAAAATGCTAAATGAAATAAAAAGATATCACACAACACAGGACAGTCCCCACTCTTCCTTAATCAGAAAAAAAAAAAAAAAACTGGAGTAGAAGGTAAGATTTCTGGCATGCTGGGAAGCAAAATTTATACTGCATGGTACTTATCAGTGGTGAGAGAGTCCCTGCTATTTCTCAGCTATTCAGACATGCACAGGAAGGTTGGGGCATCTGTACTGGTTCTTGGACATGCCCATAAGTGTGAGGCTTGAGTTAGGTAAGTTACCATGGAAAGCCTTTGCGAAATGTCTCAGCTCACATTTCTATCATCAGTAATGAAGACTTACCTTTAAGGACTCCCAGAGGGGAAATTGTACCAGAGAGAAAGGAATCTGGAAAGGAAAAAAAAAAAAAAGTAAATAACGTAATGTTACAAAAGCAAATGAGGTTGTCATGTTCCTCAACTGACTAAATTAGGAACAGTTATTGTTCACCCAGTGAACTGCAACTTATTACATTTACAAATCTTTATGGACACTTTATGTACACTGCCATTAAATGATTGGTTTCACTAAGGCAGTTTTACTTTGTTTATCACATTCCCTGCTGAGAGGTTAATGTGCTGAGAGGGTGGCCTAGAAGAGCAATAAGCATTATGACCTAGCACAGGGACATTCTTGGTTTAATGCTCAGCCAAGAAAGGCAAAGGATGGTTCAAGAAACATGTTCCTGAGGCCACGAGCACAGCCTGGCAAAAACCATCTTCATCAATACACAGTCTCACAAACCCTGAGCTTAACACAGTTGTGCTCCTTAACTTCCCTCCCAGTGATCTCACATTAACAAGCTCCACTGAGAGTTAAAAGCAGGTTAGGAAGATCTATCATGACCCCACTGAAACCAAAAGGAGAAGGTTGGTGGTTCTCTTCTCAACACCTCTAAAAAGAGCTTTTCCTGTCCAGCACCAGCCTGTATCTCCACCTAGGCTCATCACTGCTGCCAGAAGTGCCCAGCAGTACAGGTGCATTTCCAGCTCCTTTGCATAATTTTCCACTGAGAAATGCCTTGAGATCAACTCTCTCAACACATGAGTTAAAAAGCAAACACACCTCTGTCAGCAATGTAGGCTGGGCAGGTGTGCTGGTTTGAACTAACTGGAGGATTTGAATGAGAAATTAGGTTATAGGCTGAGAAAGGCAAATACTGATGATTCTACTTCACTCACAGGTTACTCAAACATGCATAAAAGTTAGAACCACTTTGAGCCATGGCTGCTGCTGCATCTCTCTCCCTGCCTTTCTTAGCTGGATCTGTGTAACTTCACTAACTACTTTCCTGCTGCTAACCCTCCCTGGCTGATCTACCTTGCTTACCTGGCACATAAGACAGATAGTGGGATAGGATTGGGAAGTGGGGGGAAGGTGGGAGGGTGGTTGGGAACCCCTCTTAGGGACTCTGATCCTCTGGGAGGGCTGTGGTGTTTCTGTATTACCTTTTCACTGTATGTATCTGTAATATATTGTAAATATCTGCTTGTATATTGTGCAAAGCTGTAAATAGAAACCTTCATTCCTTAACCTCCAGCTGGCTGAGTGTAGCCTGGACAATTTCACAGTGTGTGGGGGGGACAGGGAACTCCCAAACCACCACAGCAGGGCTAAGGCATGCAGTAAGTCAGTTTCCACCATGAGCAGTGCCATTCTTTGCAACAACAGCAATTGTTTTGCAAGGTAATTCCTTCCTATACAGCTCCTCCAATTTCTCCACTAAGTTCTTCTGGCTCTTCTTCCTCCTTCACCACTCTGACAAACCCAGTCCAATATCCACTTCTGGAATTGACTTTGCCTTTGTTAGCTCCAGCCCAAGTATGTGTCTCAAGTCATCTTGGAGAAAGAGTTCTCTATCAAAATACTGCCCTATGCTAGAACTGCCCTACAGCTGCATCTGCTGGTCTGCTGTGCTCTTTCCTAAAGGTTTGTGCAGTTATCTCCTCTACTTGAACAGGGCCAGCCCCAGTTTCAAATCTTCTCCCAAGTACCTATTTTCTTCTTACTCTTGCCTTCCTTCCCCAGACATCACACGTTGGGTTAGCTTTCCCCTAATAAGGCTGATTTTGCAGTTTGCACATATGCTGGTTTGAACTAATTGGAGAATTTGAGTGAGAAATTAGACTATTGGCTGAGAGAGGAAAACACAGGATGGCACTGCACCCAGAGCTTTACTGAGAAAGAAAAAAAAAAGTTGTTTTTAAAAGTTGTAACCTAAATACAGATAACACAGACGGTTTCAGACCTCACTGGGCTGCGGCTGCTTCTCTTGCATGGTTCCTTTGTCTCTCTGCCTTGGTAGCTAATTCTCAAGTAAGACTACTAACTTCTTTCCTACTGCTAACCCCCCATGTCGATCTACCTCAGCTTATCTTCAGCACCAACAGGTGGTGAGATAAGATTGGGGAAGGGGGGAAAGGTGGTAGGGTCCCCTCTTGGGGATTTTGGTCTCTGGGAGGGCTGTGGTGTTTCTGTATTACCTTTTCATTGTATATATCCATAAATATCTGTTATACCTTGTAAATATCTGCTTGTATATTGTGCATTGCTGTAAATATAAAGCTTCATTTATCAACTTCCAGTGTTCTGAGTCCTAGCCAGGGTTTATATCAAAAGGTGGGGGGGGGCAGGGAACTGCAAAACCACCACAGACATAATTTTCTCAGTCTCAGAAAGCCTTTATGCAACTTTTGTCCCAGAAAGCAGTAGACATTCCAAAGGGGTGACACTGAACCAATACAGAAGTCTTTGTCCTTGCAACGTGAGTAATGCCAGGTGGAAAACACCCACGACACAAATACAAGTGGCTTATTAAATCCCAGTTCAAGCTACACAAAGGAACCTGAAATGCTGCGTTCATTCGAGAGCAGAAGAGTTAAAGAGCACTGCCTGCTTCACTGTGTTACCACTTATGATTAATAAATGAGCCTATTAGGTTAATCTGCCAGGCAAAACTAAGCTTGACAGACACCTGCCACAGAAAATTTGTTATCTATTCAGGCAGGAAATGGCAGTGAGAAGAAATCAATGTCGCTGCTGTACACTGAGCTGACAAACTGAAATCTCAGAGGAAGTTTGTCATCTTGAACAGTGAGCAATATCCCCAGCGACATCTCAGAACCCCACAAGAAAGGTCAGACATGCCTCTTATTTACCAGGGCCCTGAAACTTTTAAGACTGGGCGAAAAAGCCCAGCTATTGGACAGTAATGTGTGGCAATACATTTAGGAGAAGATAACCACATATCCACGTGCTGCTGCATGGCTGCTGCACTGGAGTTAAGAGGCACGATTTCTTCGCAATGTGAAACGAAAAAGCAACAGAAGCTTCTAATATCTAGGCCAAGAAACAGAAAAAAGAAACAATCCCGACTACATTTGCTTCAAATCTGTTAAAAAGGAGGCAAGGAAACGCTCCGAATCCAGCTGCACACCAAACAAAACAGGCTTTCAAACACGGCCTCCAAGATTTGCCTTTCTTATGTTTCCAAACGAGTGGTAAAATTATGCAGCTGTTAATAAGGCAAGAAGGGAAGCTTTTGACATAAGCCCCGATTTATCTCCTCGCTCGGAGCCTTTCAAAGAGGAAATCTGCTCCCGACTGCTGTTTGAGTTCCAGCATTAGTGGTGGGGATTTCTGCTTTCCCCTTTTCCTGTGCGAGATGCTGTGAGGCTGCCGGGGAAGGCTTTGGATGGATGTCGTGGGATCTGCACAGCCACTGGGCTCCCTCCTCTCCAAGAGGACACAATCAGCAGCAATCTGGTCAAAAAACACCATTAAGATCATCAACGCTGACCATTAGTTAATTCTACCACATCTGGTACTAAACTGGGACCCTCAGCACCCTATCTCTGCATCCATTAAACACCTGCAGAGATAGGAATTCAACCACCTCCCTGGGCAGTCTGTTCCAGTGCAGTGAAGAAGGTTCTCCTAATACCCAACCTAAACCTCCCCTCACACTTCAATAGTTTGAAAACTTGCAAAGAAACCAAGCAAGACAAAAATCTAGGAAGCAAAAGCAGCAAAACCTTTGCCTGAACTAAATAAGAAGGTCCTAATGAGGTGCTCCTCATTTCTTACGGTCATCCAGTGGAGCCTGCTTAAGTCAGAAGACATAAAACCAAAAACCACACAGGCAATTTCACGGCTATTAGAACGAAAGGGAACGTGGCTTACTCTGCATTTGCTTTTTGCCATCAGATTCTCTCAAGCCAAATAACATCCAAGCCAGGTTTGGTGATCTTCCCATGACAGGGACCTCGATCACATTTCCTCTCAATATCTGTTCCACAGCCTCTGTTGAAAGTTCAGTTTTTATTGCAAGCCTTCCCTCATACCCCTTAATCACCTTTATTCTTCCCTCTTGCACACATTTGTGAGGTGCTTACAGGAACTTCTATGTCTCTTTGCAGCTGCTGCCTTTCCACCGCATTTCCATGGCCGACAGATCCCAGGGCTGTGCAGGCTGCTGGGCCTGTTTGCATAAGCCTTGTTTTGCTGAGCAGAGCCTAAATGCCCCATGCTTAAGAGCAGGGTTGGTGCATGCAAAAAGAAATAGTTGTGCAAGGGCAACTCATCCAGCAACGAGAAAGCCTTTAGATGGCTTATTGCCCTTTAATCCTCTACCACCACAGACGTGACAAAAACCTTGCAGTCTGGGGTCAATTCTTTATTTAAGCAGCCACAGCTTTTCATTCCTTTTCATATTTTGTTTTTTTAAAAGAAAAGCTCTTCAGCAATGAACAGAATCACACCCTGCCAGGCAGCAGTATTTATGCCTGAATAGGCTAAGGCAACAATAAAAATGTGGTCCACACATGTGGGTAACTTTCTGCCAGCAAATATGAAACCCTGGCGAGCTCCACCAACCTCTCATTCAATGTTAATATAAAATAGACAGTACCAGTTCTTATGTCTGCCCTAGTGTTATATAACTGCTGTTTGTTCAGTCGACTCTCATACCAAAAAAGCTCAAATACTCAAAGCCCCCAGACAGCTGCAAATCATTATTCAGAAATGTTTTATAGGTTAGTGAAACTATCATTTACTCTGGTCCCTCTAGCCCTTAGCACCTGATGCCTTACTGTAATGCATGTTGCAGATTCTTATTTCTACAGCTCAACCTAATTCCTTGGATGCAGAAGGATTCCAAAGGATTGTTTCTAATCAGTTACTTCTAGAAATAGTTGCACTTCCCATCCAGAGCAACAAATACACACATCTCTTCTTCTAAAACAAATACCAACCCTCTGATGACAGAGCAAAGGTCCTCCCAACAAACACTCTTTCATTAAAATAAATTTAAGGAGGCGCTTAATGAGCCTCCTTGGAACTACAACAGAACATTTTCTATTAATTCAAAGTTCACCCATTTACTATCTGCTGCTAAATTGCAAGCTGACATCGTCCCAAAAGAAATGCAGCAGAGAGAGAGCAAGGAGAGCATGCCCAAGGAGTGGGAGAGAAGGAGGGGAGGGGGTGGACACCAAAAGAAAAAAAAAACCACCCTCATCAGCCCCTTCAGAACTGGGATTCCCTTCCAAATATGAGAATTCTTTCACACAAAGAGGAAACAGATGTCCATGGCTGGAATTTGCATGTGGCTTTATTCTCTTCTAGGATACAATAAAAGTACTCTTCTTCTCATCCTCCAAGCTAGAAATTAAACAGTGGCATGTCATGCAGAGTCCAGCTGTGCCTTCTACCTCCAACCTTTATTAGCAATATATTTTAAAAAGAAGAAGAAAACAGGGAAAGAAAGAAATTAGAAAAGCATAAGGAAAGAAAAACTATGTGGCATGTGTTCTCAAAACAATATAAAACCTACAGATGTTCTTACTAATCCGTGGCACATGTTTGTTTATTCAGGTTTTCTCTGTCTCCAGTTCAGCGAGTTTTGCTCTCCAGAAGATCTGTTTTTACAAACGTTAGAGTAAATACTGGAGGAGAGATTGGCAAAAACAGGCAGAGAGGAGGAAACAGGCTCACCTTTCTAAGAGCTTTCTCAACATCCCCAAAACTGCACCTCTCTTCCAGAAACTGCTCTCACTCATACCCCCACTATTCCTTACATTAACAGTGTCAGAATGGCTTAGATTGGAAGGCACCTTAGAGATCATCTACTCCAACCTCCCCACCACGGGCAGGGACACCTCTCAACTAGACTCTGCTGCTGGTTGTGTTCCTTTGTGACTTGAGCTAGATAGTGTGGTCCTGCTCTGGCAGGGGGGTTGGACTCGATGATTTCTGGCAGTCCCTTCCAACCCCTGCCATCCTGTGAGCCTGTGATCCCCAGGGAGGAGGCAGCCACAGCCTCCCTGGGCAACCTATTCCAAAGTCTCACCATCCTTGCACTGAAGGACTTCTTCCTAAGACCCAGTTTAAACCTCCAATCCTTCGGCTTCAAACCATTGCCCCTCGTCCTGTCACTAGACAGGCTGATGAAGTATCAAACCATTGCCCCTTGTCCTGTCACTAGACAGGCTGATGAAGTATCAAACCATTGCCCCTTGTCCTGTCACTAAACAGGCTGATGAAGCAGCAAGAGAAAAGGCAACAGTTATGAAGAGATTTTGACAGTACCAATATCATGAAGACCAACAGCAAGAGCATCTGTTCCCTTCAGGGAAGGCGTACTGCAGTCATCACAGAGGTAGTTCTCAAACTTGCACCTCGCCTGGCACTTTGACAGGGCTCATGGAGACACTGTCCCAGTTGAAGTCTGTATATACAAGGAACACTCCACCATGGTGTCTCCACTGCAGGTGCCAAACAGTGCCTTCTCCATTGTAATTACAAAGACAAGTCTAAAAACCTGCTTCTGAGCATCAAAACCCTCACTGCTTTCCAGGGATATGTTTCAGGAGAACAATCTCCCCTTTACCTAAGTCTCTTTTACATTTTTTTTTTTTTCCCCCTGTGTTAATCAGCTTCTTTGCAGCTGCTGCCTCCAGTTCTGGAGCCCCCAGCACAAGAAGGACATGGAACTGCTGGAGAGAGTCCAGAGGAGGCCACAAAGATGCTCAGAGGACTGCAGCAGCTCTGCTATGAGGACAGGCTGAGGGAGTTGGGACTTTTCAGCCTGGAGAAGAGAAGGCTGCCAGGAGACCTTATAGTAGCCTTCCAGAATCTGAAGGGGGCTACAGAAGGGCTGGGGAGGGACTGTTCACAAGGTCTTGTAATGACAGGACGAGGGGGAATGGGTTCAAACTGGCAGAGGGGAGATTGAAACTGGATGTTGGGAGGAAGTTGTTTGCAGTGAGGGTGGTGAGACACTGGCACAGGTTGCCCAGGGAGGTTGTGGCTGTTCCCTCCCTGGAGGTGTTCAAGGCCAGGTTGGATGAGACCTTGAGTGTCCTGATCTAGTGGGAGGTGTCCCTGCCTATGGCACAGGGGGGTTGGAACTGGCTGATCTTTGAGGTCTCTTCCAACCTAAACCATTCTATGATTCTATGATTCTTCATAAAAGGTTGTTCTTTTCAAATAGGTTCATGTCACAGTAGAACAACCTCATCTGTCCACTGGGTTATATGTCAGAAACTTCCATTAATAATCACAGTAAACCTGGTTTGGTATCTTGTCCTCCCAAAATTCTCCACATGCTTGCCCAGGACATCTGGATTATCACAGAAACATTCAGGCTGGAAAGGTCCCTCAGGATCACCAAGTCCAGGCAATACTCTATGAGGTCCAGCCTAAACCATATCCCCAAGCACCACATCCAAACAACTTTTAAGCATACCCAGGAGTGGGTAAATGATAAACTGGTGTTCCAACTATAAATATACTTTCTCCAGGATGGGATTTGAAAAGACAGCCTGAAATGAGGTAAGCCTCTTCACGCTCATGTCAGGGGGCACAGCAACAGACATGACTAGATATAGTACAGTATGAACACCCCAACTTTTCCCACAGTAAAGGTGAAGAGGGGCTCAGCACAGCCAGCATCAGCAGCATCCCAAAGCTGACAACGCTGCCCTCTTTTCTTTAAAAGTTTCAATTAAGACTGACTCCCAGATCCTCCCTGACACACTGCAGACTCCACAGGGAACCTAACAAAGGTAATTTGTAATCTTAACATCAGTGAAAGCCTGTCAAAGCCATCAGCCAAGTTCCTGCAGCTCCAAGATGAAAGGTATGAGTGTGGGTAAGGAATGGACAAGTTTATATCTTATATAAATGATGGAGGGCTTTGTTAATAAACACTGATGCAATTAGAAACAAAGCTCTTCAGGCAAGTATGACAACACCGCTACAGCAATGACCAAACTCTTAGCTCCCTTCCTTAAGGGACATAGTGAAAAACCAAATTCACATTTAGCACTGTCCAGTAGGACATTGGAACCCCAAGGGCAGCTGGGCCATCACAGGTAGAGCTATCAAGCTGCATTTACAACAAACAACTTGAAACACTCGTGTGGAGTTGGATGCAGGGCTGCACAGCACTGCCAGAGGAAAAGGAACAGCACTTAGGGTGGTAGAAATGCTGCTCTCAAAGGTGCCAAGATTATCATTAAAGCAAAAGTTTCAGATGATGCACCTGAGCTAATCAGCAATTCACTCGTTTGCAAGCTGGGAAACAACTGCAAATGGGAAGAGATACAAACTTTATTTATACTCATTATGCTGGTGGAGGAGAGGCTCAAGATGAGGCAGCAGTGTGCACCTGCAGGGCAGAAAGGCAAGCAGAGGCTGGGCTGCAGCAGGAGCAGTGTGGGCAGCAGGGCCAGGGAGGGGATTCTGCCCCTCTGCTGTGCTCTGCTGAGAGCCCACCTGGAGTAGTGCATCCAGTGCTGGAGCCCCTGGGACAAGAGGGATGTGGAGATGCTGGAGGGGTGCAGAGAAGGGCCCCGAGGATGCTCAGAGGGCTGCAGCACCTCTGCTGTGAGCACAGCCTGAAAGAGTTGAGGCTGTACAGGCTGCAGAAGAGAAGGCTCCCAGGGGACCTTCTTATGGCCTTCCAGGATCTGAAGGAGGCTACAAAAAAGCTGGGGAGGGACTTTTGAGACTATCAGGGAGTGACAGGACTAGGGGGAACGGAGCAAAGCTGGGGGTGGGGAGATTCAGGTTGGATGTGAGGAGGAAGTTGTTAATCATGAGAGTGGTGAGAGGCTGGAATGGGTTGGCCCTGCAGGGAGGTGTTTGGGGCCAGATCCCTGGAGGTGTTTTTGGCCAGGCTGGCAGAGGCTGTGGGCAGCCTGCTCTAGGGTAGGGTGTCCCTGGGCATGGCAGGGAGGTTGGGACTGGCTGATCCTTGTGGGCCCTTCCAACCCTGACTGATTCTATGATTCTACGCTGATTCCAGCATTCACTAACTCAAATGTTTGCACCTTGCTTCCTCTATGTTCCCAGCCCTAAGCTGAAAGTACTTCCACTTGTCACCTAGCTCCTGTGAATCCCTTTCTGAGACAAAGCACTATGTGCCACACAGCATTGCTCAATTTGGTTCCAAGCCATTCCCACAGATGGTCTTGGGACCTCTGTGGCAGAACTTCACATGCAACAGGAGGTTCTTTTAAATGGCTCCACACGCTTGTTAGGAAAGCAATGTAGAAAGGACATCACGCAGAGATGGATAAATACAAGGGAAATGCTACTCAGTTTATGGTTAAAGAAAATGAAAAAAAAGTTTTTCTGGAGGGGCAATGTCAACCAATGAAGAGGAAAGACACAGTCAGAGATCTGGCACGACTGTGCTCTCAAAACATGGGAAAAAGAGAAGCACTGAGGCAGATGCACAAACTCAATCCAGGCTGGGTTGGTGATCACACACCAGACAGACCATCACCGAGCTACTGGGGGCTGCTTCTACAAAGGCTATTCACTAACAGCCTCTAAAATCTCTCCCTCTTACACCAGCCCCTTGCCTTGCTGGGTGAACAGAATTAAGTGCTGCACAGTGTAGCCCCAAAAGTCAATCCTGCTGCACTCTAAAGAGCAGCTGGACTGACAGGCCCCCAGTCAGGCAAATCACATCCACATTCTCCAAACCAGCACTGAAGGAGATGCCTGTTTTGCTATTCCAAGAAGAACACACCAAAAAAAAAAAAAAACCCAAACCACCAAACCACTCCTCAACAAGAAAATGAATATGCTGACCAGCTTGTACATGCTGTTTTCAAGGTGCAGATAAAAATCTTGTCGGGTAGAAGATGAGTTTCGCAGCTCTGGAAGAATGAAGGTATTGTTTAACAGGAAGCAGATGTATGTCAGATGGCAAACTCATTACAGTGTCCCATCGTTAAAGGCAAGGGGCTAACAACGAGCCAGCTTGACAAAACCTGAACTGACCAGGAAATGCACAAGCCACAGCTAATCTCCTATTTATTGCTAGGTAATGCCTTTAAGTCATGCACATGCATTGAGTTTAGGACCATGAAGGACTAATCTTTGTTCTCATGAAAAAAAAAAAAAAACCAACAAACCCAAAAACACCAACACGGGAGCAGGAGCCTGGAGCATGGAGTGCAGCATTTCTGGAAAACCTCTTCTGGGGAAAAAACTCCAACATTTGGAGAAACTATTACAGCAGTCTGTGGGTGCACAACACACAGAGGCTGTGCTGCTGCCCGGGCAGCCTGGCACTTCATTGACTCTGAAGGCTTCTTCATGTAAGTTTTTGTACCAGGTTAGAGCAGATCCCTCCCCTGGCAGAGTAAACTCACTACAGCACGGATTTTTGGAAAGTCAGGAAAGATGAAATTGTATTTCTTATAGTTTAAACTAATATAACAGTATAAAGAGAATAAACTACTACAGGAAAATAATAACCTTAAGGAAGATGGGGAAGGGGTCAAGTGGCAGCAAAGCAGCAGCAGCCAAAGCAGTAGTGGGGGGAAGACAGCAGCAGGCGCAGCAGAAGCAGCAGAGGGAAGGTCCAAGCTGTGCTTCCAGACATAAGGCTCTTGATGCTCCAATAAAATGATATTAACTTATCCATTGTTGCTATTATATGGCCTGTACCTGGAATGTTCACCTCTCCACTCAGAGCTTCCACTTGTCAGTTTTGTCTGTTCCCATTTTTTTTTTTTTTACGTCTGAGCTAGAAATCCGGCTCAAACTGCCACAGTTTTACAGACATGTAACATTTTAAACATAATTACAACAATTCCTTGAGAAAGGCACTTTTAAAAGCAGAGTCTGCAAACACAAACTTTTAAACTCAGTCAAAAATTCCTAGTCAGACACCAGGCTGACAGACCTGCAGCTTCACAGAGCCAAACAGTTCCTCAAATGAGAATTTTGCAGGAGATAAACTCAACGAGTCAAAAATTCATAGTCAGACACTGGACTGATGGATTTGCAGCATCACAGAGTCAAAGAGATCCTCAGATGAGAATTTTGCAGGAGATAAACTCAACGAGTCAAAAATTCCTAGTCAGACACCGGACTGATGGATTTGCAGCATCACAGAGTCAAAGAGATCCTCAGATGAGAATTTTGCAGGAGATAAACTCAACGAGTCAAAAATTCCTAGTCAGACACCGGACTGATGGATTTGCAGCATCACAGAGTCAAAGAGATCCTCAGATGAGGATTTTGCAGGAGATAAAAGGACCAAAGCACATGGAACTAAACAAGCAGCGTGTTTGATTCACAAGGCAGGTGGCTGTATGGAAAATTGAGAATGTTGCTTCATCCAGCAAATATTCAGTCAATGAAACTCAACAGTAGTGCTGCTGTAACTGCACTGACAGCAGCAGAGGACCTCTTGTCCTCAGCCACCCAAGCCACAGGCTGGGCACAAACCTGTTTCTCCCTTCCTGGACATATCTGAGCTCGTAGCAGTTGTGTTACAAATGCTTTGTTACAACATTTTGATTACAAGTACAATACAGCAGCTCTCACCATAACAATTAAAGACATCTCTCACCAGGAGATTTCCGAGTGTCACTAAAACAAAATTTCATGGGAAAATCCATCTCTGCCTTTGAGTATGAGCCTGATCCAAAGTTCAGGGAAATTGCTGGGAATTTTGTACATGTGGCTTCAATAGCTTCTGGACCAGGACTCATGCTCAAGATGGAGAACAGAGGAAAGAGCAGATGCAAGGGTTCTAGCACACAGGATGAGCTCATTTGGATCCTCCAGTGTCCTTCCCAAGATGCACATACTCAGGCTCCTGGTGGGAGCAGGATCTAGGATGTGCTCTTTTAAACTTCCTAAGCAGGAACTGCTGCAGATTCCCTGCTTGTACGGAGGTGTGCACAGCAATCTGCTGATGGCTGTATCCCAAACCAAAGCATGAACATTCAAAGTCAAGCCCCAGTAAAGGTAATGCAAATTCTTCTGAATTTTTTTAACCAAGCAGGAACTTTGGTGTTTTGCTGTCTTGGTAGCCCCAAGTATTTGGCAAGACTATTGCTGCATATCTGTCTGCTGTGGAAAAAAAATCCACAAAAATAACAACAAACTCAAATCAAACAAACAAAATAAGGGGGAAAAAACCCCAACAACCAACCAAAAAAACCCCAAAAACAAAACAAAAAACCACCATGGGAGAAGAAGAGAAGTACCCAAATGAAGCTTTAAACAAACTGTCTCATAGATAATTACTCCATCAAGGCTAGCACAAAACCAGCATGAATGGAACAGCTACTACAAACCCCCAAGCTGAAATGTCCTTCTTTGAAGTGCAGAACCCATGCAGCACTGTTTATAGATCCTACACCATTATCTCCATCATGTGGCAGAGAGCAAAAATGCAGATTGGTGTCAGCTGAGGGAATGCTCCTCATGTAAAGATATTTTCTTTCTGGCACATGGTGAGCTTCTGTGCACAGACCTTCAAAATTTGGTGCCTCACAGACTGGTCCTCTGCTAAGCTTCCTTCTGTTTTCAACTCTTCAGCATGAGCCACATCTGCATTGCACAACGCAGGTAACAGAACAAATTGAGGTGCTCACGCTCTCACAGGCATTGCCCCAGTGGGTGTGAATGAAACTCACACAGGGGAAGCTTCAGCAGGTCAGGGAGAGCCATCATAGAATCGTTTAGGTTAGAAAAGACCTAAAGGAATCCAACCATTACAGCAGCTTAAACAGCAAGTTTGTGCAGCTGGCATTAAAGGCCTGATCTTCATGGACTCCTTGAAAGAGTTCACCACATGTGATCTCCATTGGTGTTAGCTGAATAGGAATTGTTTCTGCAAAGCACTAAAAAACACATGTCTAATTTCCTCCCTCTTTACAGAGAAGCAGTTAAATATGTCCTTAAGTCCTGTCCTGACTATCCCATGTGCCTCAAATAAGACTCTTTTCTCTCCCTCATCTACCTGCTTTGTTTCTTAATGAGCAGCTGCAATGCTTTAGCCCAGCCACGAGAAGTGGGTCCAGAGAAGTCACCAGGTGGGAAGACTTCCCCTGTGTTATGTCAGGGGACCTACAAGCTCATGACAAGGATCTCTCCTAGCTTTTCTGTATCAAAGCCTGAGCTTTCCTGAACTCCAGCTCCAGTTGCACAAACTTTAATCCCGTTCTACATTAGGGGACCTAATCTAAAACTCATTAAAGAGAACTGAAAAAATCCACGAGAAGCATCTGATCTGACCCAAATGACCAGTTAGACAAAGCATGCACAGACAGGGGAAGGATGGCTGCTTTGGCTTTGTGTTTTTTTTTACCCTCTGTAATTTTTTTTGACAGCTTAACCAGTTCTGCAGACTCAGTAACTATTTAAACAGGAAGCCCCCCGGACCCTGCAGACCTCCCTGCCTATGCAGCTGGAAAGCTACTCTGCTCCTAATGGAGCATTTCTTCCACCCCCACCCAAAGGTAGCAGCTGTACGATGTCGGGCTGGACACTGTGGGGCCACCTGGGACTTGTTGCCCTCCCAGGTGTGGACTTGCAGACTTGTCCACAGCAATTGAGCCCCTGGGAAAGCTGTCTGGCTGCCTGCATCCCCCCACTTCCTGCCTGTCAGCAAGCTGGGGAAAAGCTTTAGAGGAGGCTGGCTGCAGGCTGCACAGGCAAATGCAGCGTGCAGAGAGCAGGGGGGGGGCTGCCTTCTCTTGCAGCCTTTCTCAAAGCACTCTAACTCTGCTTGCACAATTGCACCCTTCTTACAAGACCTGTGGAAATGAAAGCTGTGACTCCTAATGATTTGTTTCAATCCATGTACGGAGAAGATGCTTTCACCACAAGCCTTTGAATTTAGTTCCATGTCTTTATGCAGCCACCTCCTTTCTGTTTGCCTGAGGATCTATTGTAACCACACCACTAAACCATAAAGCTAAACCAAAACAACTTCTCCCACTCAGTTGCCCAGCTAGGACATGTAGAAATTGTGCCAAGCTACAAGAGCACGAGAACTAGATCCAGAGGAACAAGAGTGCTTTGGTGGGCAAGGACTAAACAACCAGAACATCCCAGACACACAAACATTTTCTTCATTTGCCCTCCCCACAAGGCTGCCCACATAGCCCAGCTCTAGGTTTGGGCTACCCTCAGGGTCCCAGGGGAACTCAACTACAGGACACAGCAGCAGCTACCTCTTGTTCTATGAGATCCTGGGTTTAGCTGTAATCAGCAAAGCAGACACTATTAAGTTGCATCTTTACCAGTATAAATCATCCCCTCCATGCTGGCAAAGCACTTAAGCATGTGCTTAACTTTCACTATTGCTGAACAGGAGCAAGATTGTGCTTTAAGAACATTAAAGACCAGGCCCAAACAAGTGCTTTGACTTCATACTCCTCTTTATGCTCCCAACTTCCTATTAATCCAAAAGCTCTTCCAGAGCTGGAGTTGGGCCAAAGTGTTCTGTTGAACTGATGCCTAAACAAAGCTTTCTGCTAATTTGGGGTTGCAACCAATGTGGTGAATGAAGAGCAAAGCCAAAGAAAATATCCAGAACTTTTCTGTGGGTTGCTTTAGATACACAATAGAGAACCCAAAGTGCCCTCAAACACCCAACAGAGAATGACTCAAGGTAACAACACAACTGCAGCTCCACCACAGGGTTTTAACATCACAACTAGCAGCAGAAAAATCCAAGCAGCCAATGCAGCTGCCAAGGCCCAGCGATGGGATCAGATCCCACCATTCCCAGCACACTCCTCTCACATGTAGCAGGTCTGAGAACAGCATCTGTTGCACTGATGGTCCCTTTAAGAGACGTACTCCTGTGGAAAACATTGACACCAAAAGGAGAAAGCCAAATCACACGCCCACTGCAGCATGGTCTCTGGAGAGAAAGGGATGGGAAACGCTGCTCTCACAGCTTTAATTTATTTAGAGGCATCCAGAAGGTTCCACTGAGATGATTTCTTTTCCTCATTGGTTTTGCAGCCATGTCAAATGCCCATCACAGCCAAGTGGCAGGTTTGCCAATTCCCTGCTGTCATAGGTAGGTTCATAAAACTCACAGTGTTGTGTCACCTGGTATGGGCTTTTTGTCTGTGATCCACAGCAGCAGATGGGATTTACATATATGTGACTTGAACAAGCCTGCTCAATTTTTTTCCAGCTGGGAAACAGAAAATCATCAATGAAATAATTTTCATGTTACCAAGCATTACTTGAAGGGAAAGAAAACTAAAGACACAAATTTTGCTGGGAAAGTAGAGAGACATTCCCTAACTATGAGAAATCTCCAGAAATCTTACCTTTTAAGTATTTCAGTATCTGGAAAGTATTTTAGTATCTGCTTCAGAAGCCTGCCTTTAAATAGGTCTCAGGACTGCTTTTGGTTCCAGCATCATTTGGATGCCTTCTTTTGAGTGCCACTCACAGACCTTGCAATGTGTGCATGGTGCTCACTTCACCTGGAGACTGACTGGGATGTGTCTGTCCAAATTAGGCACAAGAAGATTGTGAGGTGGCATCTGACAGCAGCACTGCTCCTGATCAAAGATGTGGTTTCCCTGATGTTGCACTGTACATAGCCAGATGCAAAGAACTGGACAACAGGCAGGGCAGGGAAGAAAAATTAGCAAGCAGGTTAAGGACCAATAATTGCTATTGCCTAATCCAAAGCATGAGCTGATCTCCAAGCAAATGCCTTTTCTAGTGCAATGTTCATAACCTTTTGGAGGTGTAGTACACCCAGGATTTTTCCTAATGAGATTAGCAAGCTATCCATTACAAGTTCCACGATGGTTCAACCTCAAGGCATTTTAATTACATTTTTCATTAATCTTCCCCGGGCTTTTCTAATTTGTGCCAGAATGCTCTCTTCACTACTGAGACGTTTTTTATCTCAGCACAAGTACTAATAGACCACTTCAGACAAACCAACAAATCTGCAGAGCTCACAGAAGGGCAAAAATCAGCTGTGGCTTTGATTCGAAAGACACAATCCCATCAACACCTTTCTTTAAATAGCATCTCCAAATGCAGCACTCATATTCGGGGATCATGATCTGAGTCAAGAAGCCTCCAGAGGAGTGTGCTGATTCTGCATTCACACACACAGTTTTAAAAGCTCAGTTGACACGATGCCAGTAAACGACCTGACTTTGTTTGGAAGTCCTGCACTGAATACTGTCAGTGCCTTCGGCCCAGGACTAATCTAATGTGGAAAGGAGGTTCTCAAATCCGTGCTGAAATGCTGATAGACATGGTGGAAACAGCCTGGAATATGGAAGGAAATTTCCACTAGATGAAGGAAGAGAATCTGAGACAGAATGAACTCCCTCCCCAGCTGTGGGGACAGAGGCTTTGCTCACCACTGTCATCCTGCTCCCAAGTGCTGACCACAACCTCTGCCACACACTACTGTCTCCATCCTTCCCAAGCACTGGTCTAGCTCCTCACAAAACTGATCCACAGGGAGCTGTGGCCTCTTCAGCTGGCTCTGCTGTGCTGCTTTGAGGCTAAATGGAGGATTTTAAAGAGAAATTAGATTATAGGTTGAGAAAGCAAAACATGATGATGTCTCCTTCAGTCACAGGTTTGCTGACCCATACAACAGTAAGAACCCAAACGCAGATAAGGCAGAGCTGCTTGGGTTGCTCTGGCTGCTGATCTCTCTCTCCTTGCCTTCTAGCTGGATCTGTGTAACTCAACTAATCAATTCTTGCTTTTAACCCCACCCTGGCTGATCTTCCCTGTTTACCTGGCACATAAGAGAAACATTGGGATAAGATTGGGGGGGGAAGGTGGAAGCGTGGTTGAGAACCCCTCTTGGGGATTCTGATCTCTGGGAGGGCTGTGGTGTTTCTGTATTGCCTTTTTACTGTATATATCTGTAAATATCTGTTATACATTGTAAATATCTGCTTGTGTATTGTGCAAAGCTGTAAATGTAAAGCTCCATTTATTAACTTCCAGATGGATGAGTTTAGTCTGGGTAATTTCAAAAGTGTGTGTGGTGGGCAGATAACTCCTGAACCACCCACTGGGGAGGGCAGGGGACGGGAGAGGAGAGGAGATTCGAGGAGATTCGAGGAGATTCGAGGAGA
>VWZI01001268.1:722-32515 GCA_013396835.1 Psilopogon haemacephalus
TTGTGCTTGGGATTGCAGCGACCCAGGTGCAGGACCTTACACTTGGCCTTGTTAAATTTCATGAGGTTAGCCTGGGCCCACCTCTCCAGCCTGTCCAGGTCCCTCTGGATGCCATCTCTCCCCTCCAGCAAGTCAACTGTGCCACACAGCTTGGTGTCATCTGCAAACTTGCTGAGGGTGCACTCGATTCCTCTGTCCATGTCACTGACAAAGATGTTAAACAGCACTGGTCCCAGCACTGACCCCTGAGGGACGCCACTTGTCACTGTCTCCAGGTGGACATTGTGCCCTTGATCACCACTCTCTGTGTGCGACCATCCAGCCAATTCCTTATCCAGTGAGTTGTCCACCCATCAAGTCCATGTTTTTCCAGCTGGGTGACCAGGGTGTCATGTGGGACAGAGTCAAAGGCCTAACTCAGGTCTAAACACCCATGAACTATGCTGAGTGATTGGTCTGCATTAGGGAGCAGTCATGTCTTGTGACAAACTCAACTGTGCTTTGCAAGAGCAGCTGCACAAAGAGATCCTCGCCACTGAAATGCAGCCCTCTTTCATTTTGGCGGCTTAAGAATGCACAACAGCATTTTACCACAACCTTGGATAAGAAATGAAGCATGCTTCTGGAACTCCACCATTAGAACTACCAGCATCTGCAGTAGACCTACCAGCATCTGCCTACACCACTGCACAGCAGGAGAGCTGCGAGACTACAGCATGCTTCTGGCCCATCCCCATGGTGACTAATGTCACTCAACATTGCTGCAACTAGATCACATCACTTCATGCTTGAAGATGACATCAGTTCAGCTAATATATGCAAAATAATGAAGAGAGCTTAGATTCAGGGGTCTGGTTAGACACCTGCTTGAAGAACCACCTTTCTGCTCTGTAGGGAGACAGTGGCCCAATGAAAGGCCTGAAAAAGAGGAAGAGAGTTAAATACTTCTCTCTCCTCCACAACAAAAACTGGAACAGCCCTAAGCTTTCCACACTGCACAAAGTGACTTTGTGAGTCATTCAGTGATTCCTTGCGAGGACTCCCACCTATTTATGCAATAAAAAGCAAACAGAACTTCTCACTATGGTTTAATGACATCACTGAACAGCTAATTTGTTTGCAAAAAATCCTTGCAGGGTTTAAATTTGCCATCTAGGTTCAAACAAGGTCTATAATTTACACTGTTGAAAGGCAACACCAACTCATACCCGTCAGCTGTGTCCCAGATGGAGAACTCTACACGTGACAGGAAAAAATCTTGTTAACACAGGAAACTTCTATTGCTATGGAGTTTCTTGCCTCTGGCATAAGAGGCTCTTCCTTGTCAGTGTACTGCAGCACTGAAAGAAGGACCCAGAGACACAGTAGCATCTCCAGCCTTCAAGGTTTTCAAGACTGTACAAAGCTGTGTCTGATGTCTCCCAGCGCTGATGACATTCCTGCTTCAAGTGGGAGGTCAGAATGCAGCCCTTTGCAACTAACATCTCTATAATCCTGTGAGCTTTTACTGCAACCTCAGCATATTCCCGATGCAAAGAATTTCCCATACTAAAAATGAGAGGGCGTGCAGATTTGCATAGGTTGAAGGTATACTTGATCTTTAAATGATATTTAAATTAAAATTATGGACATTTGAGAGAGACATACTAATGGGCTCATATAGCTGTGCACAATACTGAGGGCTATTTAGGGGCAAACACTGAGAAGACCCTGACTGCTCCCACATGCAGTGATGCCAGCTCACTTACTGAAGAAGGGAATGTTAGAGAGGCACAGTTGACCTTTAAGACGCCAGCACAGTTGTGTTAAATTTCCCTTCACAGTGAGAGGCCTGTCAAATGTCACCATTCATTGCGGAACTGGTCAAAGCTGCTTCATTTTTCACGCAAGAGCTTTGAAACAAGACATTTTTATTTTTCATCTCTCGTTCAGGCTAGCAGTTTTAACATGAAGTCTTCCTCCACAAAGCAAATCAAGATGTAGAGCCTTTTATTCATCTTTCCCAACTTCATGTGCTTTAACGTTTCCATAAAGCATAAAACATCCATGTGAAGATTCTGTCCGTGATGGAGATAACTGCCAACACCGAATCACATTTATTTGACATGATGGGCACTATTAAATTCAGTTCCATATATCACAAATTGATTTCTTTGTGGGAGATGAATGGTTAAGTGTTGAGTACTCTCTCCTGTTAGAGCTGCACCGTTTACCTTCTCATTGAAAAGAATCCTCTGTTAATCCATGTTACGAACCAAACTTTATATTAGTCTCACCACACTGGTCTGCACCAGCATGACTAATGCTTGCCCTTTAAACATCCTGTGACACTTCTTACAAACTTGTCTGGAACTGACCAAATTCAGTTTGAGAAAGGCAAGCCTGAGTAGCCCTCACATCACAAAGCTTGATTCCCTTATAATTCAATTCTAGGTTTATTTAGGTCTGTCAGCTCCCAGTACCTTACAGAGTGGGTATTCCTGCAGTGCTGTCAGAAGGCCAGCAGCAGGGAGCTAGAGGCAGCCTACTCTGGTGTCCTACTGTGTTGGTTTGAGCTAATTGGAGAATTTGAGTGAGAAATTAAACACTGTGCCACTTCACCCAGTTTGACTGAGAGAGAAGAAAGAAGATTGTTTTGAGAATGTTCCCAAAACATCCAGATAAGCCAGTGTGCTTGCGCAGTCAGTCGGCTCTGGGTCCGTGCAGGCTTCAGCAGCTTCTTTCCTTTGTCTCTCTGCCTTTGAACTAATTCAGAGTAAAATCACTAAAACCATTCATTCCTTCCTGCCACTAATCTTTCTGACCGATCTTCAGCTTATCTGCAGCATCATCAAGTGGTGAGATAAAGCTGGGGGAAGGAGGGAAAGGTGGTGTGGGGGATTTGGTTTCCCTCTCCTGGGGATTTTGGTCTCCAGGAGGGGTGTGGTGTCTATATATATATATTTATTTTTTTTACTGTATATTTCTGTAAATATCTGTTATATCTTGTAAATATTTGCTTGTATATTTGCATTGCTGTAAATATAAAGCTTCATTTATTAACTTCCAGTGTGTTTATCTGAGTTTTAGCTGGGGTTCCAAAAGGTGGGGGGGGCAGGTCACTGCAAACCCACTACACCTACAAGCCAAGACACAGTGAGCAGAGTTGCTGTAGCTTTGAGTCTCTCTAGGTTGCACAAATGCACATAGGCAGCTCCTACCAGGCTGAAACGTTATTTTGTTCAGTGTGAAGCATGTCTTTAGGGAAATAAAACAGGACCTCTGTTTATTGAGGGAAGCAGAATAGAATCTGGATGCAGATAAATTCTGTAGACATCCTTCAGTCTCTGACTTTGTATTTCAATAGCAAGCAAACTTTACCTTTTTTAAAAAAAAAACCTCTCGTTTTACTTTCTTTGCAAAAAAAGCACAAAGTCTGGCTTTGTGGTGGCTTCAGAACAACTTCAAAATATGAAATTTGGATGTCTGATGCAGAAATATTTGGAGTTTACAAAGCCCTTGGAACTACAGTGTTTGAGTTTTAGTTTCAGCAGGTTCCCAACAGAAGCCTGTCATATCTGTTTAATTGTTAGAAGGGATAACAATTTGTGCTGGTTTGAACTAATTGAAAGATTTTAATGAGAAATTAGGTTACAGGCTGAGAAAAAAGAAGCATTTGTGGTGCCTCTTTCACTCATAGGTTTACTGAAAATGTATAAGAGTTAGAACCATAACATAGATAAGCCAGAGCTTTTTGAGCCACTCTTGCTGTTGCATCTCTCTCCCTGCCTTCTAGCTGGATCTGTGTAACTCCACTAACCGGTTTCCTACTTCTTAAGCCCCCTGGCCAATCTTCTTCACTTACCTGGCACATAAGACAGATAGTGGGATAAGATTGGGTAGTGAGGGGAAGGTGGTAGGGTGGTTGGAAACCACCTCTTGGGAACTCTGCTCTCTGAGAGGGGTGTGGTGTTTCTGTATTACCTTTTTATTGTATACATCTGTAAATATCTGTTTGTATATTATGCAAAGCTGTAAATATAAAGCTTCATTCCTTAACTTCCATCCAGCTGTGTCTAGCCTGGGTAATTTCAAAAGTGGGGGGCAACGGGGGGCAGATAACTGCCAAACCACCACACAATTCTAACACTGAATTGTTCTGCTAGTCCTCAAATATGAATGTGTGTGCATGCATGTGTGTGTAAATGCACGTGTGAATAGAAAAAGAGGGGGAACATGTAGGCCACCACCATATATGTAGTGAGTTCAGAGAGTGATCAGGATACATTTCTGTAAGGAATCTTCTGTAAAGAATGGGTTCAATATTTCAGAAGCTAGCTTTTAGGCAGCTTTGGCATCCACAAAATCTGGCAAGCAAAGAGGCTCACCAGAGGTTATGAACCAACAACTTCAGAGGGGGTAGTAAAATTAGACAAAATCAATTATTCCATGCCTCAGAGCAGACACAGCAGCAGGTGTGGGTAGGGACTGAAGGTGCACTGCAAGGGAAGACCAACAGCCTAAAAAAAACACCTTCAAAGGAATAATGATATAATATCTCCCTGCCAGCACTGACATAATGCTCATGTTGTCTGCAAAATCATTATGTTTCAAGCAACCCCCCTCAAAGCCTAGAAAAGAGTAGGCACTGAGAAAAGAGACAAACTTTTCTCTTAAATTTCCTTCTGTGTAGAACTGGCTCAGTTATAAAGCAGGTGCTGTGGAGATAGCTGGGCCCTACTGAAAATTTCTAAGAAGGAAAAATGTCATCTCCAATTATTTTGCCATGTACTGAAAATATTTGATCTTAAAATATCTTGAGAAAGATCCTGAGACTGAAAAAAAAAGTAATGTCTTTGCTCTTACCATGTGTTAGCACTGCTTCTTGTCCCTCACTTGGTGAGTTCCAAATTAAAAGAAAAATGGTAAGAAAGAACTATGGGGACAAAGACCTCAGTACTCTGAGAATCATCCCTCTGCTCTGCAAGGAATGTCACTGTGAGAATGGCCACACTCATTTCAACTTGGAAGAAGGCAAAAAGTTTGTCTCGTGTTTTGGGGCTAGCAGATACCACACTGATAAAATGCAAGCTCATTGATATCTGCTACACTGATGGTGTGAGATACTATCTTATCTTTTATAAGCATTAGTGAAGGTGGTTATAAAATAGCATATCTGCACAGCATCCTTTCTGTAAGACATGTTACTACTCTGTTTCTACAAGGCTAAGAACAAATCATACTAACATGACCAGGTTACAAAGACTCAGATCTTTCTGCATGGTGGCTCATCCTTAGGTGTATGTGACAGCAGCACATCTACTGACCTGCCTGCTCGAAATATGACCTTTTTCTTTGGTTAAAATTGATCTTTTAGGTATACTGGATTGTGCAAAACCAGTTTGTGCTATCTCACACTTATCTTCCATGTACATACCTTGCACTGTCACTACTGTGAGCGTTTTATAGTGTTCAGGAATGTATTAACTGGACCAAGGGAGACATAGAAAGGGGCTATTTTATAACATTTTGAGAGACAGCCTGATAAATCCAAGTAAGTACTGTCAGATGGAGAAATCGAAGACCCCTTTTCTTCATTGCTTGGGGCATATGTGTGTGTCTAGCGAAAGGGATATCCCCAGTGAGAGGGGACTGTGTCTAGCCTTATAAAATATATCAGCTCTTTAATCTAACAGTGCACTTAAATCATCTGGATACAGCCTCACTACTTGAGTATGCAAGATGCTTTTAAGGATTAATAGCATTGACTTTGGATAGCAAGAGCCCTGGCTCCTAGTTTCTGAGTTGTGAGCTTAAGCACAGAAAAACTTCAGTAATGGTCAGAAGTCATGGGAGAAATCATAGGGTAGTGGAAATGAACATGAATAAACGATACCATCATTGATATCACGAGGGGCAGCCCTGAAGAGCTTACACAGCTCTAGCAAAACAAGCAAGGATGAGAAATATTTATGTAATGTGTATTTGGAATGCAAATGGTATGTACTGGGGAATGCAGTGCAAGTGTTCCCTGTGGTAACAGTGGTAACAGCAGGGTTTGCTTAACGGTATGGGCATGTTCATTCCATAAGACAGCAACTACCACAATTTTATTTCATATGCATTTCCCTATCTCCGGCCATGCCCTGCCCACCCACCCCACCCCCCAACACACATGGCTGCCACTATTAGAGCTAGCAACAAAATAAAAGCTCAGCCTCTTGCTGCCACTCCATTGCAAGGAATGTGATCACTGCGTTTGCTTGCTTTCAAAACGATGATGTGACTGTTACTGGAAAGATGAGTCAGTGAAATGAGTTTTGTCGTTCTGGAGATGAAGGTTATTGGCCACTTTTAAAAAAAATCCACCCCCAAGCGGAAGCCTCTGAACCAAGTTTTGGCTCTGCGTTCCAATGTCAACCTCAAAAAAGCCAAATATCTCGAGTCATCTCGAGTCTGTGTCTCTGTTCATGTTTAAGAGACCTTTTTCTTGCCTCAAGTAAGAGGGGTTTGTTTGGTCCAAAGTGAGCAAACTATAAATATATGACACTAAACTGTAGTATTTAGTAGTAAAAGAGTATTATAATCAGCAGCATATTGGAGCACAAGGTAATGCTAAATTTGCCTGGTGAACTTTGCTACTTTTAATCTCCACAACATCAGCCATGTGATACAACAAAACTTCCTTTGCCTCCAAACAGCTCTCTAGAATCTGAGAAAAAAAGCAGCAGTTAAATATCAGACAAGAAAAAAAATTACTTCTTAAGTGGGTATCATTTTTTAACTGCACGCTTTTTGACTATTAGAAGAGTGATTTTCTTGGACTGGGATTACAACACTGAATGCAGTTATGCTAAAACAGAAATGCCTAGATTTGGGAAGTTTAATAGCAGAATAGCTACAGAGATCTTTGAGTATTTTACAGTGCCTTTTTTTTTTTTTTTTTTTTTTTGCTATTTGCNCTCTTACACACATGTGTCCAGAAGCCTCTGCCTCTGATGCAAAACCTCATGTGGAGTACTATGTATGATTTCCTGCTTCCCATTACAAGACAGACACTGATACAGTGGAGTGAGTTCTGCAGAGCATCACCAAGATACCTGGGGTTGGAGCATTGATTGTGTTTTGGAGGCATGAAGAGTTGTCTTTTAATAAAAAATATTTTATTATATTATGTGTGGGTTTTTTATTAATACATTTTTCTTTCTCCTTCTCTGCAGCCAGTACATTCTACCCTTGTAGGGTTACTGACTTCATCAAACTTTTGCAAACGAGGATGTATAGCCCAGGCAGTGATACGACTTTGACAGGCCTCTGGCTGTGGTTTGAGACAGTGTTTTTGTACCTTAAAACCTAAAACCTGCCTCCCATACTGGCAGGCGCCTGTTGAAAGACTCTGCATAAATCTGCAAAGGCTGAGAGGCTCACTTGCTGAGACTGCCAATTCACAGCTACCATCTCCACTTCTTGTTGTAGAGCTTCATTTAACACCACTGTCTTTTAGGGTCGGGCACGTTGGTTTCCCCAGGCCCTCAAAGGTCTCCTTGTGCTGCCTGTCCAATACATACCTAAGATATATTATATCAAAATAGGTCAGAAACAAGCTTTCTAGTGCATAAAAAAAAAAAAAATCTCCTTTGACTTTGTTCTCCTTTTCTCCCTCATTCTCCTTATTCATTCTCCCTTCTGTAACTTTTCTCCTGCAAATTTTCAGTCTCTCACTTTTCTTTTCAATACTCTACTAAATTTACATATTCTTTGATTTCCAAAAATACTTCTTTAACTCTGCTTTTCTTACAAAATCCCTTTTCTTCTAATTCTGCTTCTGATTTTAGCCTCTTTCTTCACGGCTACCACTTCTACTCTTAGTATTTCTTCTCCCTCTTTGAAAATAAGTAATCGTTTCTTAAGACCCTTTTCCTATCTTCCCCACCTTCTCATATTTCCTCACCTGTGTCTTTTGTCTCCTTCTGTGCTCCAAACCATCTTTTCTTTCACATGACTTCTCCAGCACTTCACACTCCAGGCTGTTTCTCCAATATGTCTCCCAAGTTCATTTTCCCTGTCACTTTTTGTGTCCCTAAATAACTAGTTTGAAGTGTTTTCCTCTCTGCTCCTCCATGGTGCAGTTTCCTCTTTCCTCCTCCCTTATCCCACCTATTGGTATTGGCTGCGTAACATTATTCTTTTGCCCTCAAAATAGTTTCAGATCGTAAGTGAAGTTGCTAAGATATCCAAGAGATCTCTCCATTCAAGAAATTCCAGTGTGTCTCCACTACAGTTTTGTTTTTCTCCTGATACATACGCTAGTCTTGCCAGATAACCTAGTAGATGGTATCTCTGTCTGGCTACTCTTTTTAGAAGCTACTGCTCACCATGGTCCCTGTGGCCACATTTAAACAATAATTAATAATATTTAAAGCCTTCCCAAAGACTCCTGAGGAAAATGCACAGTTCTGCCTCTCTAAAATACGGTAACAACCTGTCTCTCTCTTTCTCCACAGAACAAGCCATACACAGTACTTTTGTGTGCATGGTGGAAGGGGCTCAAACCATCCTCTTCGTATAAATCACATCTCAAATGTTTTCTGTAACCAGACACCTAAGTGTATTTCCCAAAAAGCACCTCAGAACATGAAAGGAGAGACACAAGAAAAATAAGCATTTAAGAGCTGTGCTTTGCTTCCTGTCCAAGGTTAAGTTTTGGATTCCCTGAAACTACAGATGGGTGACAAGAAACATAGAATGTTGAGAGTGTGTAATAATCTTGTGCAAACCTCTCACACCCACACACTCTCCCTTTTCTGGGTCTGTCTGACTCATACAAGTCAAATTAAGGAAAAAATACTTAAAAGAAAGCACACATCCCCGGCAACCAATCTCGCCCTGGATATAGGGAAGGTGCTTCTCTGATCCCACCTTGCTAGGACAGCCAAAATAGCACTGGTAGGTAGGTACAAAAGCAGAATTAAGGAAAGAAAGCCTTGCTCAGTAGCTGATCCCATTTCCTCAGGTGTATTATTTTTTAACATGACAGTCAGGGTTCAGTGGCTGCAGTAGGATTAGAGGGTGACAGAAGAGTAAATGTTCAGGGGAACTGTCTTATTCTTTCTTTACCCACTCTGGGAAGATCTTTGAGCAAGTTTCCTTACACCAAGTGTGAATATTTAAATTGCTGGATAACTCAGTTAAACTTGGTGGAATGATTCCCATGACTGGAATGTAGAGATAGATGAGTACAAGGAAGGACAGACAAGGGAGAAGGTGTTGCCCTCTACATCAGTGACCAGCTGGAGTCAGTGAAGCTCCACCTTGGGAAGGATGATGAGCTAGTTGAGAGCCTAGGGGTTAAGATTAAAGGGAAGATGGGGAAGGTGATGTTCCACTAGGGGTCTGTTACAGGCCACCTGGCCAGCAGAACCAAGCAAATGAGGCCCTACATAAGCAGATGGAAGTGGTTTCACATTCACAGGCCCTGGTCCTCATGAGGGATTTTAATCACCCTAACATGTGCTGGAGGGACAAGACAGCAAGGCGCCAGCAATCCAGCATGCTCCTGGAATGCACAGATGACAACTCGCTCCTCTAAAGAGTGGAGGAACCAACAAGAAAAGGAGCTATGCTAGAGCTTGTTCTCATGAACAGGGAAGAGTTGGTGACTAATTTGAGGCTCAGGGACAGCCTTGGCTGCAGCTACCACAATGCAGTAGAATTCAAGATCCTCAGGGGCATCTAGGAGGATGTGTTCCAAGTTTACAACCCTGGACTTTAGGCTTGCAGACTTTGATCACTTCAGGGATCTGCTGGCCAAAGTATTGTGGGATAAAGCCCTAGAGGGAGCACCTCCAAGCAGCAATAGACCTGGTTAGAAAAGCTAAAGTTCAATTAGAATTAAATCTAGCCAGGGAGGTCAAGGGGAATAGCAAAAGTTTCTATAGGTACATTAATGGCAAAAGGAAGGGTAGGGAAGGTGTAGGCCCCCTTGGAAAGGAAACAGGAGAACTGGTGACAAGTGATGTGGAGAAGGATGAGGTTTTCAGTGACTTCTTCACCTCAGTCGTCACTGACAAGGGCTCCAGCCACACTCCTGAAATCATAGAAGATAATGGCAGGGGATGGAAGAAGGAACTGCCCTTTATAAGTGAAGATGAGATTCTTGACCATCTGAAGAACTTGAGAGTGTTCAAGTCCATGGGACCTGATGGGATACTTCCACAGGTACTGAGTGAGCTGGCAGATGAGGTCACTAAACTGCTCTCTACCGTGTTCCGTAAGTCATGGCAGTCCAGTGAAGTCCCCACTGACTGGGAAAGGGGAAACATAGCCCCCATTTTCTGCAAGGTAAAGAAGGATGATCCAAGGAACTGTAGGCCACTCAGCCTCACCTCTGTGCCTGATAAGCTTCTCCTGGATGCACTGCTGAGGCAGAAGAATAAGAAAAAGGTGATTCATTACAATCAGCACAGCTTTATCAAGGGGAAATCCTGCCTGGCAAACCTGGTGGCCTTCTATGACAAAATCACAACATCAGTAGATGAGGGATGAGTGCCCAATGTCATTTATCTGGACCTGAGCAAAGCCTTTGACACTGTCCTACAAGACAACATGATCTCCAAGCTGGTAAAATACAGTTTTGATGGACAGACACTCAGTACATAAGGAACTGGCTTGATGGCCACACCCAAAGGGTGGCTATCTGTGGGTCCATGTCCAAGTGAAGGCCAGTGACAAGTGGAGTCTCTCAAGGATCAGTACTGGGACCAACCTTGTTTAACGCCTTCATTGGTGACATGGACAGAGGCATTGAGGCACCCTCAGCAAGTTCACTGATAGCACCAAGCTGTGTGGTGTGGCTGACACACTGGAGGGAAGGGATCTATCCAGAGCCACCTGAACTGGCTGGAGAGGTGGGCATGAGCCAACATCATGAGGTTCAACAAGACCAAGTGTGGGGTCCTGCATCTGTGTCAGGGCAATTTCAGGCTGGGCAGTGACTGATTTGAGAGCAGCACTGAAGACAAGGACCTGGGGTGCTGGTGGATGAGAAACTCAGTATGACCTGCCAGTGTACAGTTGCAGCCCAGAAAGCCAACCAGGTCCTGGGCTGCATCAAGAGAAGAGTGGCCAGGAGGTCGAGATAGGTAATTCTCCCCCTCTACATCACTCTCATGAGACTCCATCTGGAGTACTGTGTCCAGTTCTGGGGCCCCTATTACAAGAAAGATATGAATGTGCTGGAACATGTCCAGAGAAGGGCCATGAGGATGATCAGAAGGCTGGAGCACCTCTCCTGTGAGGACAGACTGAAAGAGTTGGGGCTGTTCAGTCTGGAGAAGAGAACACTCTGAGCAGACCTTATTGTGGCCTTCCAGAATCTGAAGGAGGCCTGCAAGAAAGCTGGTGAGGGACATTTTAGGATGTTGGGTAGTGATAGGATTAAGGGGAATGGATCCAAACTAGAGGAGGGGAGGTTTAGATTAGGAGGTTAGAAAGAAGTTCTTCACCGTGAGGGTGATAAGACACTGAAACAGGTTTCCCAAGGAGGTGGTAGAAGCTCCATCCATGAAAGTTTTTAAGGACAGGCTGGATGGGGCTCTGGGCAATCTGATCTAGTGCAAAGTGTCTCTGCCCATGGCAAGGGGCCAGAATTAGATGATCCTTAAGGTCTCTTCCAGCCCTGACAATTCTATGATTCTAAAATCTGTTTCTATTACTTAAGGAACAAGGCATCACTTTGAACCTGATAAGCCATTTTCTGTTAGCTTCTTGATGGTTTTATGTTAAAAACCCAGGAATAATACTTCTGCACAAAGCAGGTACATGTACAGAGGACTTCAATGCTAGAGTCACCCAACCAGTCCTGAAAACACCCAATATGAACACGCCCAATACAGGTTAGCTGCACCTGCAACTTTGCTTCCAAAAGATGGGAAAAACACATTTGAAGTAGCACCGCAGGTGCTCTGATTCTGGGATTCAAGCTAGTCTCTCCCTTCAGCATCATACTGGTCTCTGTGCACCTACCCAGCTACACAGACCTAAGACACAGTGCACAGCCCAAGCATGCCCTCAGAGCAAGCTCTCTTCCTCTGAGTTGAAAATTCTGGTAAATCTGTGTGTGTGACCTCTGATCTTCAGAAAAATATCAGAGTATGTCCAGTAATAGCTAATAGTAACCAGTTTCACAGACCACCACTTAATTATGTTGTGAGAGATTAAGGAGAAACTCATAGTAAAACTAGAGCTTAATACTCATTTAGGTCTCTTCAAAGACTGTTTTGTTTAGTAACCACAGTGCAGGACAGAAGAAACAAACTTTCTTTTTCTTCCGCGGGAAAATACAGCTGTCAATTAAGAGAGTATCACCATCACACAGACTTGGACATGAAAATGACAGACTGCTTTCCATGTTTATTCCTTAATAACATCTTCCACCTACTTCTGCGTTTTCCTGCAATAATGGAGATAATTACATTCCCTCTGGGCAAGCGAGGTAAACCGAAATTGTGGAATGGAGCATCTTTTCCCTACACAGCCCAAAGCGCTGGCAGAGACCATCGCAACAGGAAGCCTAGGACAGGATGGGTGTATATCTCTCTCCATTTTGCTCACAGGCATAAAATACTAATCCCAGCAAATTCAGCATCAAAGAGTTCGGTGTCACTGAGATGTCAACTCTGATTTCCTGCTTGAAACTTGATTTCCTGCCTGAAATACCACTTTCAGTAGGTATGACCAGCACACCTCAAATGTAAATTGACAAGAACAAAATCATCACCGTGTCACCATTTCTGTCTTACCAATTTTTGGTACCAGACTTCAGTGCCTAAATTAGAAAAACAGCTTCCTTAGCTCCCTTGGCAGTCAATGGAAAGGGGAAAGTTACCCCCAAGGACAACTTAGAGTAAGGAGCTAGTCCTTGAGTGTATGTGTTGGTTTGAGCTAATTGGAGAATTTGAGTGAGAAATTAGACTATTGGCTAAGAGAGAGATAAACACAGTGTGTCACTTCACCGAGTTTTGATGAGAAGAAAAAAAAAGTTGTTTTAAGAACTGTTCCCAAAACAATCAGATTAGCAGAGGGCTTCTGTCTGTTCGGCACTGCGGCTGCTTTCTCCTTTGTCTCTCTGTCTCTTAGCTAATTCAGAGTAAAATTACTAAAATTACTAATTCCTTCCTGCCACTAATCTGTCTGGCCGATCTTCAGCTTATCTGCAGCATCAAGAGGTGGTGAGATAAGGCTGGGGAAAGGGGGGAAAGGTGGTGGTGGGGGTTTGGTTACCCTCCCGTGGGGATTTTGGTCTCTGGGAGGGGTGTGGTGTCTGTATTACTTTTTTACTGTATATATCTGTAAATATCTGTTATATCTTGTAAATATCTGCTTGTATATTGTGCATTGCTGTAAATATAAACCTTCATTTACTAACTTCCAGTGTTTTTCTGAGTTTTAGCCAGGTTTATAAAGGTGGAGGGGCAGGTAACTGCAAACCCACTACAGTGTATTATCCTCCATTAATTCATAGAGACATGAAAGTTTGGTTCAGATGTCCACTCTGAGGTTTATGCCTCTCTTCCTTCTGCTTCTCATTACCCAAGAGGAAAATCTCTGAGACATCATAACTCCACCTACTTGATTGCCCTAACCCACTGGTACTGAAAAATTATTTCAAAGGATCATGACAGTTAAAGCCAAAGTTGTTCTAAGCATTGATGCTTCTGTTCACACCTTTAGCACCTCTCCTGCACACAAGCACAAGGTCTGAAAAACTTCCTGTGGTGGATTAGGGACCTTTCCCCCCCTCACCTATTTTAAATTTTCCAGACTAAGTCAGGTGGTTTGGAAGTAAGATGAAGCTGTATTTACAGCATAGCAAAATTTGCAAGCATATACAGACAGAATATATAAATATTTACAAGTATTTACAATACAGAAATCTAAACTCCCTCCTGGACAAGAAAAACTGCCCAGAATGGCTCAACTTTACCCTCCTCTCTGCTCCCTTCCCCCTCTATCTTAGACAAACATAAACAAAGCAGAAGCCAGCAGCAGCCAGCAAAGCTTACATGTTAGCTGCTGAGATTAGAGGTGAGATATCAAAGCGGACTGGGGTTAAAAGGAAGTGATTAGGTCTAATGACACAGACCAGAGAGAAAAACAAACAGGGCAATGTCCCAGGACACAGTGAGAGAACACTGTTTATGTTTTGACTTCTGTTCCAGTGGGTCCTTTGGGATCCAGGAAGTGCACACACACACAGGTACCCCACTCTGGGTAGAGTTTCAACATTTTATTATAGCTCAAATATGAGAATCCTTAAAAGAGAGATACGCTGGAAACTACAATGCTGAATAGGATATGACAAAACATGCTGAGTAACTCTATTGATCAGAGAGCAGGTTATACTCACCCGATCCAACTGACCAGCAAAACTCCTGAGGGCTGGCAGGCACTTATCTTTAGATGGGCATCACAGTGGTAAGCCTTGGTGCTGCTCCAGCCCAGCTACCTAGGCTCTCGGTATATATGGGTTCAGAATTCTGTGACATATGGCCAGGATTCCCCAGAAGGCCAAACTAAGGAGAACAGAGCTCCTCCTTTATTTTGGAATCTGTTACAAAACATCATCCCCTACTGCTCATGTGCATACTTGCAAGCCTTGTTTTCCCAAGGTCTTATCTCTGGGTAACCTAGCGATTATCGGCCTGTTGTAAATTCTGATCAAACACATGCCAACTCTTCCCTCTTAACAACTTCTTATCCCTCTCAGCAAACCAATGAATGATATAGACATCATCATTATTTTCTTTTCACAACCAATGATCTATTTTTTCTCATTAAAATATTCCAATTAGAATCATAGAATCAATCAGGGTTGAAAGGGGAGCACAAGGATCATCTAGTTTCAACACCCCTGCCATGGGCAGGACACCCTACCCTAGATCAGAGCCTCATCCAGCCTGGCCTTAAACACCTCCAGGGATGGGGCCTCAACCACCTCCCTGGACAACTCATTCCAGGGTCTCACCACTCTCATGCTGAACAACTTCCTCCTCACATGCAATCTGAATCTCCCCATCTTGATCTTTTCTCCATTCCCCCATGTCCTGTCACTACCTGATAGCCTAAAAAGTCCCTACCCAGCTTTTTTGTAGCCCCCACCTCAGATACTGGAGTAGCCTTAAACTAGCACATCCTCAAATCTTTCTCCCTGCAGTAAGATAGGAGATCACTCAAGAGCCTTGTCCATACTCTATACAATCACAATAGTGCAACCAAGCTTACCTTGACCTGTGCATTCTTCATAACTTCTCTGTATCTCCCATTTATGCCCCAAATTGACTACTCTAATTAAACATTCAGACTGAACAAGGAAAAGACACATTAGCAAAAATAAGACTTTGTAGTGAAATCACGTATGCCTTAGCTAGTGGACAACTGTATTTAATTAGCCAGTTTCTAAATCTTAAGAACATCATCTTGCCTGTTAATTGGAATATTTTAGCCAAATAACTCTGTCAAATATAATAATCAGTGAGAGAATCTGGACTGTAAAATCAATATGGGAGACTATAAGTGAAAGCGTTGCTTGAAAAAAGTATAGAAAGGGCATCAATATTTTGATTTATTCTTCCCACTGGGATTAATTTTCCTCCATAAGAGCTATGAAGGAGAAAGAAACACATCACTGTTCCATTTCAGAAATTCCTGGGAACCAAACCCACTATTTTACCTATGATTCTGTCAGCAAAATATTGCTAGAAGGACTGTATAACTACATTTACACTAAAGCAACTGGAAAGTACCTATCGTGTCTGCAGGATACAAAATAATTCTCTGTCTAGAAGTGTTATTTTCCTGATCTTTTCCTAAAAAGACAACTGGAGAAAACAGTGAATGGCGTATAAGGTAAGATGGATAAAATGTTGTGGATTTAATTCAAATCGGGAATACATCAAAGACAATAAAAACATCCAACCAGAATGATTTTACAAGTAGTAGAAAGCAAAAGAACTCAGTTAAAGTCATAATGAGAAAACACATTTAAACCACTCTATGTTAGTCTCCCAGCAAACATGATGAAGGAAACAACATTTCAGATGCAATTTAATTTGTCACAATCGACCATATCAGTACATCAGTGTCCACAAGAAAAAAAAAAAAAAAAAGAAGGACATTTTCCTTTCAATTATATGGTTATGCTTATCACAAACAGCTTTGGTCTTCCTTAAATCTTTGAAGAAGATTCACCTGACAAGCTTGCTCCAAATAGTGCTCTGCAAACCAATAATCTTACTTTTCCTTACTTCAGTAATCCTTCTTATGCTGCCAATGCTCACAGTTTCATAAGAAGGACTAAACTCAGGGCAAGAGTTTTTACACAAACAAGTCTCAAAAGTCCAGGAGGTTGAACAATAACACTGACACAAAAAAGCAGAGGCAGGCGGGATGAAAGACACTGTGCTTCCAATCAGTGTAATACATGCAAGAATTTACAAATAGTCTAAGTGCAAGACATCCCTACATTTGAGCACAGCCATGGTGCAAAGCTTGGGGTGATGGAGGAAGCCGTGAACCCACTGAATGCAGCCCTGTAACCATTCCTTGCAAACTAAGCAACATTTATTTCCATCAAATACAATGTCCAGGCATTGCCCCCCTGTTGCTGTACCAAAGCTCTAGGCAGGTATTGCAGCTCTGAGAAGTTTTGAACCATGCCAGGAACTGGCCAGGGATTTATTTCAGGACCAGGGAATGAGAGAAACTCCAAGGTGAAGGACTCTTGCCTTTCCTTTTACAGCTTAAGTGCAACCCACCCACACCTTCTATGTGGCTTTTGTAACACACCCAAGAAACGTCCATTCCCCTCCAGTGACTCAAAGAAAATCCAGAGTGCCTGGTTGGTGTGTGGAACATGCACAGCATCTGCCAAAGGGACCCCTATCAGAATGTCTACACAGACATGAACTTCAGATGCACCATAGAATCACAGAATCGTCAGGGCTGGAAGGGACCACAAGGATCATCTAGTTCCAACCCCCCTGCCATGGGCAGGGACACCCTACCCTAGATCAGGCTGGACAGAGCCTCGTCCAGACTGGCCTTAAACACCTCCAGGGACAGGGCCACAACCACCTCCCTGGGCAACCTGTTCCAGGGTCTCACCATTCTCATGCTGAACAACTTCCTCCTCACATCCAATCTGAATCTCCACATCTCGAGCTTTGCTCCATTACCCCATGTCCTGTCGCTACCTGATAGCCTAAAAAGTCCTTCCCCAGCTTTCTTGCAGGCCTCTTTCAGATACTAGAAGGCCACAAGAAGGTCACCTGGGAGCCTCCTCTTCTCCACACTCAACAGCCCCAACTCTTTCAGTCTGACCTCACAGCAGAGGTGCTCCAGCCCTCTGAGCATCCTCGTGGCCCTTCTCTGGACACGCTCCAGCATGTCCACATCCCTCTTGTAATAGGGGCTCCAAAACTGGACGCAATACTCCAGGTGAGGTCTCACCAGGGTGGAGTAGAGGGGGAGAATCACCTCCCTCGACCTGCTGGCCACACTTCTCCTGATGCAGCCCAGGATCTGGTTGGCTTTCTGGGCTGCAAATGCACACTGCTGGCTCATGTTGAGCTTCTCATCCACCAGCCCCCCCAAGTCCCTCTCCGCAGGGCTGCTCTCCAGCCTTCTTCCTAACAACCCATATGAATCTACCCACTTCTAGTTTTGTTCCATTCCCCCTAGTCCTATCACTACCCAACATCCTAAAAGTCCCTCACCAGCTTTCTTGTAGGCCCCCTTCAGGGCATCAACCACTCCTAGTCATTATTCAAAGGGACTGCCCACCACCTGCCAGTTTTTATAGGTTGGAAATTTTTTTTTGTCTGGACTTTTTTCCCTTTTTTTTTTTCTTTTTTTTTTCCTTTCCTTTTTTTTTTTTTTAAATGGAGAATCTGCAAGAAATAGAACCTTTTCAGGAACAGTGGGAGGATAAGTATACATTTAAAATAATAATAACAGGTGAGGAAATGAGTCTCATATGCCATGCTAACTGTGAACTCAATCATTGATGAATTCTAAAAAAAACTGTCACTTCCCTTCCTAACAATGAAAACAGTCTCAAAAGCACTTTGAAACCCCAAATTCAGATATAACAAAACCAAATATGAAGTTTGCTTTTATGTTTAGGTGAACTGATCAGAATTTATTTAGCCCTTTTGCACTATAGGAATCAATCTACAACCTTCAAAAAAACGGAACAGAACAGATTATTTCTATTAGCTCTTATGTATTTTCTGCTAGCAGAAGATAATTTTTTTAAAGGGCAAAGTGCTGAAAAAAAAACAACAAAGCATTTAAAAAGTACAGAAGCATTATGTATAGCTGTATTACATCATCTCAGAATATTGTCTCAGGGTGACAGAGTGGAGTCATAAATACTATGTTTCAAAACCTTCAGTGTCAAATGACTTCAATAAGTTGGCTGCAAAGCGAAGAAACTATTACAGCTGAAAGACAATATAGTGGAGATGGAAATACTAAGATGAAGGCCAGATTAAATAATTTATCCTATGAAAATTATTTATTTTAGACAAGGGATGCCTAATACATGGAACCAAGTTTATTTCTGGTCTCCAGAAAGAAAAAAAAAAAAAAGAGGAAGAAGACCATTAAGTGCAGACAGCCCTTGTGGTCCTTATGCAGGCACTTCACAGGGTCTAGTTATATACCTGTCACTATTACAGTTATAAGCCATCTGCCTGCAAATCCTGTGAGTGCTGTTCTACAAATCAGCCAGCCATTTTCAAATTCCCTTTCAAGGCAGTGAGAAAACTGGCTTCTTTTTGGGTTCATTCTGATAAACCATCAGGCTGATGGCTGGAATAAAAGCAGGCAGCACTCCACAAGAAATGTCATGTTAACATGTGAGCAAATGACCTAAAAATGTTCCTTGACGACAGGTATGCTCTTTGCAGAACTTGAGGATCCTCAGAAGTTCTAAGAAAATATCAGAAGTAAAGGGTGGAAACTCCAGCTTCAGAAGACTGCAGATTAGAGACATCTCCACTCCTAAGATATGGTTGTAGCTGTGAACACCCCCGCTGAAAAATTAAAATTGCTGTTATGGCTAATGACCTTGCTCAACACTTCTTTGGAGAACTGCTACTCCACACTGAAGAGGCATTGCTTGGCAATGACTGGGAACCCAGTGGGTAAGCAACTTCTCTTGAGTGTGAAAAAGGTAGCCTTATTAAGCATTTCAAGTGATGAAGTAATACATACACATATGAAACCATGACATAACCAGACACTGCAAAAAAGAAGTCGGTCAGATAGCAACAGTGAGGTGATATTAAGATTGTGAAGAAATTTACACTCTACTATTTGGGAAAACTACCTGAAATATTTCATGAAAGGGCCAATAAACCATAGCTGGGCTCCACCCAGCAACCCAGGGAATGGACCACAAAGCCCTGCTGCATCCAGGCCAGAAGAAGGGTCATGCAGTATGAGAAGCATGAGCAGAGCAATGCTGTGAAAGTCTCATGCATTGAAACCAGGAGGTCCATGCAAAGTCATTTGCCTGTTGGCACAGACATGTAAATAAAAAAGAGACTCTTCAATTTCAAATTTGGTATTTCTCAAAGGTAACAAAGATCCTCTGTGAGAATATGTAAGTTGATGACAGCTGTGATATGGTAAACACAAGATATTATGAGTTATTGGCTGCATAATCCCATGGGAGTATTTCTCTATTTTTAAATAGATACTATTTCTCTGAGTAGTGTAATGGTTCAGGAGAGTTATTTTAATGTTGCATGTGGGAAATAAATTCACTCTGAGAGTGAGATTTAAGTCTGCAGAGGACTGAGCAAGAGAGTGAAAAATAAATAAGACTCCTGTGATTTAACTGTGGGGCGGTAGCTACAACCCTGCAATTAATCTACCTAATAAAATAAGAGATAAAATCCCATACACTTTTATCACTCAGAGATACATCTTTATTGGTGTACCAGACACTTTTTCTACACCACATACCTCAATTTTGATGACCTGAGCTTTGCCATACAACCCAAAATGAGTGTGCCATTGCTAAAACAGTGACAGTAAATAGGTAAATCACCTGGTGTAGAGAATTATAGAAAAGAGGATACTTTCTTCATGAAAATGACTCTTCATTTCAAACACTTCAGGGAGGGTGCACAACATAGCATTATAAGCAGATCAGAAATATCTCTGAAAGACTGCACTTACTTAGTATTTTACCACTTTAAAAAAAAAACCTGACTGAAGTAATTTTCAGTAAATTGAGGTTATTTTGTGGAAAATTACAGCAGATTTTCTCGTGTTTAAAGGATTAATTGCATTTTTCTGCTTTCTGCACTGATGACTGCTTGATGTCCTGTTAGAGGGTTATCAGGAGGCATTCACTTGTTGTTGTCCTTGCTGACAATGTCCCGTCCACTTTTTATCTCGCCAAGACAGGGCAGACAGGAAGGTGAGTCAGTAATGCCATTAACTGGCAGCTTGCTCATTCCCCAGAAGCAAAAACGTAGGAGTATTTTATTGATCTCAAACGTTGTACAAATACACTGCTACTAAATTAGGGGCTATTGCTACAATTTGGCTGTTGTTATCCAGGGTAGACAGACTTTTGGGGACAGTAGTAGAACTTAGGACAGCATTTGAAGGAAAAGAAACTATCAGAAAACTGGCTCCTTTAAGAACACATTTCTAATTAAGTTACTAGGTATATATTCAGCTCTGCAGGGAAATTATTTCCTCTTACGTCTGCTCATGTATGATAACAATCAAAAATTTGGGGGCAGCATGTTCTCAGACATTTGAGAAGGGGCTTTAAATTTAGAATAGAGTAGACCAGCAGTTACCAAATAGCAGCTCATCTAGCAAAACGCTGTCACTGACAGTATTTGAACTAAGATACAAAGCTAAAAATTCCTGTTATGGGCAATCCTTAACAGTGTCCCTTCAGAGAAAGTGTCTTCCTGACCCTAAATAGGAAGTGTTAAACTTTCATCCCAGACCTCTTGCATTCTATGTTTTATTTAAGGTAGCAGCTGAAATTCTTACTCAACTCCTCCTAAAACTTTTGCTTGAGTAATGAGTTTTGAAATTTTGTGTGCCTTCCAAAGAGATACATTTAATCAGTTGGAGGTCTATTGCCATTTTAACCTTACTGGGAACTCCCTTGAGCTCTTGCTTTTGTGGAACCTAAGGAAAAAATTTGCATATACCTATGCATCATACTTTGTTAGCTTCTTCACAGTATCTAACAACCTGACCTTTCTGTCTCTGCCTCACACAGCAGTCTAATTTTGTTGCTTCCTCTAAACCCTTTTCTGCTGTATTCTTATTTCAGAGAGGATCAGAGTTCAGTGTGACAGCTCCAGTTATATCACTTTTCCACAAGGCTTTCTAAAATACTGGTGGACAGTCTCCCCCTTCTACCAACATAAGACTACTTGGCAGACTGTCTGCCAGCAACAAAAATGTGCCTGGAAAAGTGAAAAAGTGGTCTAAGAGGAGTGTGCAAGACTATGTGGCAGGTTCTCTGTCTAATGGCTTACAGGTCTGGTTTTGCATATATTTGGGTGTTACTCTCTTAACCCCAAGAGAGGCACTGATTGATTATGCAAGAACATAGTTCTACAACATGGCCCACATTAGCCTGGAGCATTACCCACATAGCCCCAACATCATTTGACACACACTTTGTATCACATGCCCCCGCAGCCTGAAGGGTCAACACCTGATACTAGAATAAACATAAATTCTTCAGATATTGTATACTAAGATGTGCAATATGGAATATGAAAATTCTTACCCCACTGAGATAAAATGTCTTCAGTGAGGCTAGCAGCACTGAGCACAGGATTTAAAATCCCAAAGAAATTATAATCTGTTGGAGGGTTTGGAGGAGTCCTATTGCTTCTCCTAAAAATCCTTGAAGAAATAGGATGTCATCACTAATAATATAAACATGCACTAAACAACTGGAATGGAATTTGAGATAGGCAAAATAATCTTATCCTGTGTGCTGAGACAGATCTGTCTAGACTGCTTGCTTTATCTTGCAGCCAAACTGTTCTCCGTGTAATAGTCAGTTACACCTTCCAGTGGGCTCTCTGTCCAGACAGACAAAAATATCCAGGGTAGGAGCTCTGTAAAAGCACATGTTCTGCTAGGCAAAAGATGTTGCAACCGTGTCACCAGATAAAGGCAATTTATTTCAAGCACCTTAGGTTGGAGTGGTAAACGAACACGCCGTTGTGCAGCCGCAGAAAGAAATTAAAGAAAATAATCTTAAATTGAAGAGTGGAACAAGTGAAATTCCTGGGGAGCTGAACCTCTACAGATACACAGAAGGCAACACAAAAAGATTCAGATATTGCCTTATTCTGTATCTTCAATCACTAAATGCTAGTGGAAAGAAAGATTGTAAAAGACTTCTATGTCTGACGCTAGAGAACTTCAGTGGACTCGGTTTCTATGTGTTTTCATTTAAGGCTAGAGAAAATGAAACAAATTTTTTTTTAAAAAAAAAGGAATAGGGGAAAAAAAACCCTAAAATTAGGTGGGCTGCAATACACTGAAAATAAAACATAAGAATAGTATCTAAACCAAAGTGACAAAAATTGATACTAAAATTGAAGGATATGTGACTGATCTAAGACTGAAGACCTTGGAGGAAAAAAAGAGCATTAACCAAGACTTCCCTGACATGCCACACTGTGACCAGAATCTGAAATGGGGAAAAACCCACATAACTCTTATGCCTTCTACCAGGCAACACAAAATTGAGATTTCCCCAGACATCTCAAATTTTGCATGAAACAAACCGTTCACTCAAAAATAATCTTTCTGTAGTAAGGAACATGCGTGTTAATACCCTCAAAAGTTGAAACTCCAAAACATTACAGGAAAAGAGGTCTCAGACAAACTATATATTTTTTAATTAAAAAAAAAAAAAAAAGTAACATTGATGCTCCACATCAGGTACTGGTATGAAGAAGACTTACACTAAATTTAAACCTTAACTGTAGAAGATTATGAAAACCAGAGGATGGGGAAGATAATTTATTAAGAGGCATTATAATAATGACAGAGTTTCTCTATTATTGAAGCTGCTATGTCCATATTTTAATATATGCTCATGACATCCCAGGTTTCATCTTTCTGCAAGAGGATCTGATCTGCAAACACAGACATTCATTTCTTATACAATACAGGTGAGACAGTAGTGGAACTTCCCACTGTGATGCAGAGCTTACAATTTATCTGCTGAGGTGAGTGGGTCATGCTGACTATGCAGATTGTGTCCCTGAACTCTTCTCACTTGACAGAGCCTTTGGAGTGACGCTCACCTGTCCTGGAAAAAACAGAGAGCAATTCCTAGAAGACCAAAGCCCATAAAGAAGAAACACACATTTCTCTTTTTACAGTACCAGCAGCATTTCAAACCGTGTGACCCTAGTTTCCAAAGATAGTTCCTTCCAAGAAATGCAAGGCTACTATCACTGGAAGGTTAGTGTACAAGAAATCTTTTTGAGTTATCATCACTGAATCACTGCCTGGATTCAAAGAATACTTGGATTAGGAAATATCCAATAGAAGCTCAGACTATTTATTTTTATTCCCTTTTTGTTTCTTATTTTCAATACTTTACTAGAGAGCACTTGTCAGTTGTATGCTTGCTTGCAGGAACATGCGAAAATAGACAGAAGCTGCTTACTTTTACCAACAATGGAGCCTGCTGGGTTGCACAGAAGTATCTGCAGAAGTGTTTGGAATCAACCGTGAACAAGGTTTAACTGTCTACCATCTCTGGTTCAAATGTGTGGAAAGATTACTCGTTACTTGAGAGGCAAAGCAGAATTAAGCAGTTTTCAGTGTTAAAATTGAATCGGCTAGAGCCAAAGAGATGCTTCAAGAAAAACAAAAAGATTTCACTTCATTAGGTAATTCTCTCAGGCAAGAATCTCAGACCACAGCAGGCACTTATGTTTTCTGGTGTCCCATTTTTAGACAGCACTCTCGAACAAGCAACACTCCAAAATGAACCAGGAGGAGAAGTAACAGAAAAAGCTTTGGATTGAGATAAGTTTAACAGAAAAGCAGAAGCAGCAGCATAAGCCAGCAATAAAACGATGACCCACCACCACCACATTCCCAAGCCCGCAGCCAGGCCAGCAGAAAAGACCAACATCCCAAAACCAGAAATCTGAAGCAGCAACTGGAAACAGGAATCCTCTCATGTTACAATCTCAACTACAAGTCCCAAGATACTTCGCTCCAGCCAGCACTTTTATTTTAAACCTGGCATGACACCAGCATGGTCTCCAATTCTCACCAGCAGATTCAACTGGCTAAACCCATGACATTCACTCGAGCCTCACATATAGCAACTGTGTCAGCATACATAAGCAGACCAAACCTTGGCTGAGGCTTTTGATTTCAAAGTGGTAATTTTATCTTACTAACATAACACAATTTAATTTAATTATAGGCTACCCTTTGTTACTCTTTTTTTTTTTTTTAATAAAAGTAGATGTAGATGAAAACAGGCATAGTGGGTCAAGCCTTTTCTGTGTCAAAGCCTGGCATCTCATCTGCAGCACTGGCTAAAAGCAACAGCAATGCAATGAAAAACTGCACAGTAACAGCTCCCCAATATTTTCCCAGCCCTTAGCAATTTGTGGCTCAAAGATTCCTAAGCCAGAGATGGTGGTTTTGTTTTTAATAGCCCTTCACGGCCTAGGCTATTACCCTTCTTCATCCTGCCACATTCCAAACTTTCCTGCAACAAAAGCACTGCCATAAACCAAGTGACCAGCTAAATATTTCATTTTGCCCAGCAGCTGCCTGTACATTAGCCTGTACCAATCTCACCAAATGAGCAAAGACCACACAAAAGTAAAATATATATTCCTCAGGGCCTAAACCAAATTCACTTACAGCACACGATGACTAAAAAGGAAGAAACTACAATTCCAAGAATAAGGCTAGCTTCTACCACTGAGCACTGAGCTGCCTTTGCTATTTCCTGCCACAGGAACCAATTGCCAGTTGCTTGACACTGTTAAAATATCTGAGACACTTCATCAACCATGACTTGAGCTTTTTCCTGCGCAGAACTTCAGAAAACAAGACTCCTCTTTGTGCTCATCCTGATTTGAAGATTTTTCAGTGCCTCCATTATTCTGAAGCTAGTGAAATATATGTGATTTCCCCTGTTATGGAGTTTTCATGTGTGAATGGTATTTGTCTAAACACACAGATAATGATTTGGTATCTATTTGTCTAAACACACAGATGATGATTTCGTATCAGCTGGGTACTTCATTTGGAAGAAAAAGACTCGAAATAAAGAAGAGAGGAACTAGCTTTCTCCAAGCCACCATGAAGCAGTTAAATTCTTCTAGCAAACCACAGGGAATGTTGGCCTCCTTGAGAGAAAAAAAAAAANAGAAAAAAAAAAGTAAGATGAAAACAGGAAAATGTGAATGAAGAGACTAATTAGTATTCCACAAGCACATTGAACTCAGGCTGTTATCTTGCCAGACAAGGATTTGCACTGCGAGGCTTTTTTACTGAACAAGCTTGAAATACACCCTTATGTGAAGAGCTTGACAAAAACTTTCTTCAACTTCTTTGTCTGCAAGAATAAGATGAGCTTGGTATTACAAAGGTCTGGGAAAAAAGAGTCACACCAGAAACCCCAAACCCAGCATTTCAGAATGACATAAAAGAAATCTTGTGCGTCTCAAAACTCCTCAAATTAGAAGCAGAGCTGCTCAAATGCCACAGGTAAATTCCTTGCTATTCAACCAGGTTAAAAAGTCATAATTATGGTCAGTCTATCCTAAACTCTTCCAGGTACAGGTCTTTGACCAAAAGCAAGCTGATCTTCCAGAAAATTCACTCCCGACTTTCATCAGCTTATCAGATGAAAGCTACCATTTATTCTGAGAGCAAATCTCCTGGAAAAATCCAAACTTGGGTATGAAATTGGTTTAAAAAGGAAGGCTACAAAATTATTTCAAACCAACTCCAAGGAGAATTATGAATTCAAAGTATGCTTCTGATAAACATTTTGATTCCAACCAGGGCTGACTGATAATTCAGCTGTATCTATCACTAGCCAACTGTTAACTAGGAGATCAGTAAAGATGGTTAAGGTATCTCAGCTTCCGAAGCCAAAACAAACATCAATTTTTTTTTGGAAGTTATGAGGCCAATAAATATTGTTTTGTTTGTGTCTGCAACTACTGCTTTAACTATTGTTTCAGTGTAGTAGATAATATGAAATTATAGCTTTAATCCACGGTGGGGACATCACAATGCAGCTAGTAGATGACTTCAACAAATAAAGATTTGCAAGGTACAAAATCATCAGTTGCAGGAATGCCAGGGTGAACGTCATTGTCAGGCATCTCATAGAATCATAGAATGGTTTAGGTTGGAAGAGACCTCAAAGATCATCCAGTTCCAACCCCCCGCCATAGGCAGGGACACCTCCCACTAGATCAGGTCGCTCAAGACCTCATCCAGCCTGGCCTTGAACACATCCAGGGAGGAAGCAGCCACAACCTCCCTGGGCAACCTGTTCCAGTGCCTCACCACCCTCACTGTGAAGAACTTCTTTCTAACATCCTGTTTAATTCTCCCCTCTGCCAGTTTAAACTCATTCCCCCTCGTCCTGTCATTACAAGACCTTGTGAACAGTCCCTCCCCAGCCTTCCTGTAGGCCCCTTTCAGATACTGGAAGGCTACTGTAAGGTCTCCTCGAAGCTTTCTCTTCTCCAGGCTGAAAAGCTCCAACTCTCTCAGCCTGTCCTCATAGCAGAGGTGCAGGTTGTGTTTGCTCCCTCCCTGGAGGTGTTCAAGGCCAGGTTGGATGAGGCCTTGAGTGACCTGTTCTAGTAGGAGGTGGTTGATCTTTGAGGTCACTTCCAACCTAAACCATTCTATCTTTTGGTTTTTTAGATTTGTTACTTGAATTTGAAAAGCAATATTGTTAGAAGTAGGTCTGTGTCATACATATTCCCACCATTTTACTAGAGTAAGAAAAATTAACCTGGGATCTTAACAATGTAGTTCCTTTTTCTCTGCATGTAATCCTTAATTCTATTGTGCTTTTCCAGTTGGCAAATGAATACCTCAGAAATTAAATGCCACACAATTAGACTTGCTCTGTCAGCTAGGCTATGGATAACGTTTTTGAAGTCTAAATCTTGGCATCAAGTCTTCAAATTTTTGACTGATTAATATTATATGGAGTTTGGTTGGCTTTAGCACCTGAAGATCTCAAGTGAACAATATGCCTGATATTGTTAAGCAACACCCAGTTCTGTAAATAATCTCAGTGAAATCAGTGGAATTTCATCCAGAAAATTAGATTAATCAGTAACTGATTAATAACTGGCAAATTCCAGTTATCCTCTGAACGTAACAAACTGCAATTTCTCTCAAATTCCTGGTACTGTGTTAGAGTTACTTCTGTAATGCAGGAGTTGCATGGTTGAATTTTGTTGCCTCTGAGGGGATTAGTGTTTTTATCCATTTAATCCTCCCATTCATTTTGGTACCATCATTCTAAAATTTCGGCTGCTTTAATCCGGTCAGAGAATAATTTACTTCATCATCCATGTCCTGAAAAGCAAATACAGAAGCCAAATAGCTGTGGATTTGTGTCTTTTTAAGTTGTCCATCAGCATTTTGAGAAAAGTATGGTAAAATAGATCATACAGTATTTATTCTTTAACAACTGTGAAGAAAGCAGTTACAGACACAATAAACATTTTAGTATATGCCACTACTCAAGGCATTTCGAGTCCTACTAGTTCGCCAAATTATGTAAAAACACAGCTGGTCATACCAATCAAGTCTCAGACTCCTTTTTCCCCACAAGCATGTATTTTACCATTGAGATGGTATGGTTTCAATATCATTTGAATTTGATATAATTCCATATTTCAATTGAATCATGCCTAGCATTAAACAGTCATCATCAAACTTTGATTTCGATACATCACTCTGAAATGATAATGCAACTCTTACAATTCAAATCCTGTCATACAAATCAGAAATGAACAAAAAATTTATACTGATTGGCAGCCTCTTTGAAAGGGATCCGGACAAATCCAATGAGTGTTGCACAGCTCAGGTGAAGACACAGTATACCTCAGATTACACAGAGGAATGAGTAACTATTTTGTGATAGACTAGACTAGACTAGACTAGACTAGACTAGACTAGACTAGANAGGTTGGAAGAGACCTCCAAGATCATCCAGTGCAACCTATCACCCAGCCCTATCCAATGGCACTAAGTGCTCCATCCAGGCTTTTCTTGAACACCTCCAGGGCCGGTGACTCCACCACCTGCCTGGGCAGCCCATTCCAATGCCAATCACTCTCTCTGTGAAGAACTTCTTCCTAATATCCAGCCTATACCTCCCCCGGCACAACTTGAGACTGTGTCCTCTCTTTCTGTTGCTGGTTGTCTGGGAAAAGAGACCAACCCCCACCTGGCTACAACCTCCCTTTAAGTAGTTGTAGACAGCAATGAGGTCACCCCTGAGCCTCCTCCAGGCTAGACAACCCCAGCTCCCTCAGCCTCTCCTCATAGGGCTTCTGCTCAAAGTCCCTCATCAGCTTTGTTGCCCTTCTCTGAACACGTTTCAGTACCTCAATATCTCTCTTGAATTGAGGAGACCAGAACTGGACACAGTACTCATGATGTGGCCTGACCAGTGCTGAGTACAGGGGAAGGATAACCTCCCTTATCCTGCTGGCCACACTATTCCTGATACAGGCCAGGATGCCATTGGCTCTCCTGGCCACCTGGGCACACTGCTGACTTAAGTTTCTTGTAATCTTCTACTAATACATCAAAATTAAACCTAATTCACTTTATAAAGCTGCTGTCTTCTTCTAGCTTGTTTATTTTAGGAGAGCTAAAATAATGCATGAATTAGTTACCTGTTTTAGAAAATAAACAGTGGATGTATTTCTTTAACTGTTTTGTATTACAGAGATGCTATCTGTCTACTAGAAGACAGCAGTGCTACTGACCTCACGGCTTTCATAATCCATAGTCCAAACTGCCATCCTTATGACCTGTGAGGCCACAGCAAATGTCCCCAGCAGTATTTTTAAAATGAATTTTGGATGATAATCCAGTCTGTTGGTGGTACAAAAGATGCAGTGAAGTTTGACTGCAGGATTGCTGATCTGCATTTGGTAACCATTTTCTTTACAGGCTCATAGAACTCCATGTGGCAACAGCAGAGTTGCCACTACCAAGAGTGGTCACTGTTCTCCCTTCTGGCACAGGCAACCCACAAATTTGGCTGAGATGTACAGGCAGGTCACTCACTCACTATGGAGAGGAGTGCTCTGTTTAGGAGATTTGCTGAGCTCTCCAACTTAAGTGCTGGAGAAGTTATTTTATATTTTATTTTTTATTTTAGAGATGGAGAAGTTATTATATATTCTGAAGTTACTTTAACTGCAGAACTGGAGGTTTTCCACATTTCATCATAGAATGGTTCATAAAATGATTTGGAGAGGACCTTTAAAGATCACCTAGTTCAATCCTCCTGTGATGAGCAGGGACATCTTCAACAAGATCAGGTTGTTCAGAGCCCTGTCCAACCTGACCTTGAATGTTTCCACAGATGAGGCATTTTGCAAAAATGGAAAGAACTGTAGAGTTGCCCAGTTCTGATCCCAGGGCAATATATTGATACTTATTTTGCTGAGTAAAAACAATTTAATGCAAATGTGCAGTAATGACTGTTATAACACCAATTCTTCACAGTTTTCTGGAGACTACCTTTGTTTGACTGAAGAAATGAGAGCCATAGCAGGGAGGCATTACTGTACATCAAGACTGTGCTTTGCAAAACATTCCCCTGATGGATTTCTCTTCTCACCTCTCCTCTGCTGAGTTTGGCTACAATATCAATTTCATAAACATTCTCTAGCATTTGGAGGTATGTCTGGTATGATATTGTACAGAAATTCTGTTTCCATGGGTCCTTCCAGGAAGTTCTGCAATGGATGAAACCAAGAGCATTTGAAAAGTAATCTAGAAGTAGCTGAGATCTTTAAAGGCAATTTAACTGGTAAATAATACCAATCTCATTTAGTTTTGCTTTAGAAAAATCCATTTGTTCACCCTAAACAGATCAAGAGGTCACTATAATGGTTCCCCCATACCTTCCACCAATATTATTCAGAATGATTTCCAGGTGACTTTAATTGGTTTTCCAGCAGAAAACTGAATTTTGTATACACATGCTTATATATCTATGACCTAAAGGTGTAGGAAGCAGACAAGGACCATGTCGCAAAATGCAGACCTCCATACCACAAGGAGCAGTATCTGGACGCAGAGAAAAACCTTAAATTCTCTCATCTTTATGGTGTCTGCACACACCAAAACCATCACAAACACTTCTTAATTTCACCTGCAAGGGATGTGAGGGAGCAGCACTTCTGGGAAACCAGGAGGAGGCAGGAAGGACACACTGTGCCAGGGCTCTCAGGCAGCAGGGCAAGTACAGTAGGTGCTGCATGCATCAATTCAACAGTGTATGGTGTGATACACAGAGCCAGAATCTGTGGCTGCCTACAATAACACTCACAGCTGCCACTGCTGATCTTGGCCCATCACCACCAGCAGCAACGAGCAGTGCCTCACAAAAGCAAATACGGAAATGTTTTGCTATATTCCACCAAAACTGCCTAATTCTGGAAACTCATATTGGAACTGGAGTAAGGTAGGAGGATCAGTGATTTCCTAACAGCTGCAACTGGAAATACCTCCAGTTTTATGCCCCTGGATGGTACAACCCACAAATGCTGTGCAGTGGCATTTATTCAGCTCTGACTCACAGACAGTTGAATGCCACTGAATGAATCACCAGCAGCACTTTCTGCAGTACCTAACAAGGTAGCTCATCCAAATATTGATCAGGTCCAAGTCTCTCTAGGTTTTGAGATCTGACATACCACAATCTAGGATGCTATTTGCCAATCAAATTACGAATTTTGGAAAGAGGGCCTATAGGGAGCAACCAGGACAGCAAAGTATTGCCTGGTGCATTCTTTGTCAATGGAAGCTACTTTTGGCCTACTGTTAAGCTATAAAAATGATAGGTACAGTGCTGAAATGCAAGAGAAATAGCAAGTTATTAACTGAGTAACAGTGAACTTTTAAATAAATTAACAAAACCACTTTCTAAAACATCTTCTTGTGATCAGTCCACTGCTGCAGAAGGTCATTAAGCCAAATACCGTAGTAAAATAATTTTGATCCACAATGGTTTAAAAGACAAACATTAAGCAAAGGATAATCACAAATTAGCATTCAGAACATCAGCTGAACATTGCAGGTGTGGAGGGAAGATAGCTCCTCCCTGCGCAAGCCCCTGGAAAATTATGTTTCTTCCCCTTTCCCCTTGGATGTTAGACACTACATGATTGGGCAGCAAGATGCCGTAAATTTTGCCATTCACTAACAAGGTCCTGGAGCTCTATTCAGCCTCAGGACACATGGAAAAGCCTTTTGACTTTTGCAGTGTTAACAGCTGCCTCTATGTATAGGGAAGGGGTAGTCATTCACATCCTTTATGCTATCCAGTAAGTGCCCAGCTTGGGCCAAGGCCCAGCTCAGGGCCAAGCCAAAAACTCAGTGGTAGGTAGGTTCAAGGTCAACACCAATACCTAGCCCAATGCCAAGTGCCACCACGAGTCCCACAGCCACGAGTCCCACAGCCCCGCCCCTGT
>VWZI01001268.1:33331-64185 GCA_013396835.1 Psilopogon haemacephalus
GCCTCTCGCCTTACCGGCTCGAAGAGCGTCGGGGACTCCGGCCGGAGTCCCGCTGAAAAAACTTTCTGTCTTTTCTCCGGGCTTCTGTGCTGCTCGGAGATGCCTCTCCTGGCCAAGGCGGGCGGATCCTGTTCCTGTCAGTGCCGGGCAGCGGGGCTCTCTGGGGCAGGGCTGCTGTGGGGCTGCCGCGGAGGAGGGTTTTTCGGGAAGTAGAAGCATATGCGAAGCGCGGCCAAAACAGCTGAGCCGGCTGTGACGGGCGGGGAGAAGAAGGAAGTGCTGATTTTCAACGCGTCTTTCTTTTTCTTCTTGTTGTTCTCCTGCGACGGCGAAAATGTTCCCTCGAAACTCCTAGCTAAAAGGATTGAGCGTGCGTTTTTGCATGTAAATCTCACCGAAAACCCTATCGTCACCTTGCCGTGTGCTAGCAGAGGCATTCGTTCAGCTTGATTCATGCCAGAATCCTCCTTTCCTATTACCCGACTGGTTTTAACCTAAACAGAAACTTTTTGTTTCTTGTAGACAACTAGAAAGTGAAACCAGCTAAAAGCAAAAATGAAACTTCTCGACAGGTTGTTATTGTGCAGGCTAGAGAAAATAAAGTTGAGAGAAATTATGCTGGGTAGGAGCAAATTATGCTTTGTGATTATGCTAGTAATTTCTTGTCAAAGGCAACTGAGTGGTTGAAGTAGTTTCATCAAGTATTTTCTATGAAATGTTCTTTGCTGTTACAATTCAAGTCTCTGATCAAATATATACTGGTTATAAATATCACAAGGACTTCAGATACCTTATTTTTTTTTCCTGGTGTGTACTTGATAGCTTCTGTTGTAGAAACGATAGGTCCCAGTCCTGTTAAGCTTTAAGCTTAAAAAGAATCTGTTTTGTTGTTATGGCAATAGGCAACTTTCTGCAGTATAAAAAAAATTATCTGTAGCCATGATGTGGATCTGCAGTCATAGATGTGTTTGTATTTTGTGTCATGAAGTAGTATGAATCAGAGGAACTCAATAGTCACTAAATTCAAAAAGTCTAATCAGTTACATTTTTTTCTGCCTTTTTTTTTTTTTTCCCAGGGAAACTGTCTCAGATAATTATGGAATGTAATCATGTGATGAAGGGAGAAGTAAAGAAGTAACAAGCTTTCAGGTAGGGAGAAGGCTGTGCATGTGTGTGAAAGCTGGAATTGTGGTAGAGTTCTTGGGTAGCTGGTGTTCCTGCTAAGCATGGGGAGCAGGAAGGATGCTGAGTCTGGAAACACATTACTTAGTTCTAGATTCACTCTGTGTATACAGAGTGCATGCAAGCCATCTTAACATACATTCATTCAATCTGGGGCTAATTTTGGCAGATCATAATGGTTCTTCTGGTGACTTTGGACAAAATTGACATGCTGACTGAGTTACATCTGTCCATCAGATAGTGATTTTGGCAAATGAAGCCTTAGTTAAGACAGATGCAGATCCTTGTCTTTATAAAGGCCAGAATTCAGTTATCAGTTGCTTAGGTCGCTTGGCCAGGATGAAAGCAATCTGCTTTGAGCAGTCACAGGCTGACTACTGTAGATGATAATATTAAGGGAGAACTGGATGAGTGTCTCAGTTTTTAAAAGGCAGGTAGAGATGATCTGAGAATTTTTGCTGTGTGACAAGCTCTAGATATGAGTTACATGAGGCTCAGATCATTACAACAGGTAACTTATCTGATTTCAGTCTACTAGTATCATTTCTACCTTTCTCAGATTGGAATTTCTACTACTTTATAAACTTAAACTTGAAAGCTTTTTATTTTTGTAGGCAGTAATGTAATGGAATTGCAGCAACTTGAATCATGATTCAGGCTATAATAACTCATTTGCTCTGGACTCTGATTCATGTGGATCTTGGGATGCTTTTATTTGTTGTTCTTTGCTTTGTGACCATTTAATTTCACTTGAATTTGGACTTGCATCAGCTAACTCAGTGTTAGCTGATGATAATTTTTGGCTCAAGATATCTCAAAGAAATCATTCATAATTGTTGCTGAAACTTTAACTACTTAACTAAATGTACATCTGCAGTGTTCTAAGGACTTATTGGGAAGTAAAATTATCTAAGCCCAACTTCAGAAGAGGTGCTATTTTTCATCTTTGTCAATGCTTTTGCTTACATGGTTTTAACTTCTAAATGCTTTTAGGCAAGACACTAATTTTACCTTGCAGGCAGGTCACTTCTGCAGTTGTAAATGTGATGGTCTCTAGAATATACTGAATGCTTGGCAGGTGTTAAGTGCTAGAGTTCAGATTATCTATTGATGCTTCTGTCAAAGTGATAAATCGTTTAACCTAGACCAATCCCAATTTTTTTTGTGTGCATGAGGGGAACTGACAAAGGTAGTCTTTTCATTGCTAGAAAATACAGTGTTTGTGAGGCTGCATGCCCGCTTCCCAGACAAGTGGTGGTGTTTGAAGCTGTTGATGTTCATTGTCAGTGCCTACTGGCACCTGAGGAGCTTCTGTCTTCACCCAGCAACTCTGTACCTGTTTTTGACCTCCACCTTGAAATTGTGGAATTTCTAGTTCAATCTCTTAACTTTCTACAGTAGCAGGTCATGTTTCATTGGTGCATTTCTGTGATCTAAAATATTAATTGGATTCTCTCTGTTACATCTGTCGATAACACTTCCATACTTTATCGTCTGTTTCTTTAAGACTGTTGGCTTTGGGAAATTCCTTGGCCATTTGTAGCAAAATTCAACTTGGCTGCAGTTTATAGTGTATGAGTTGATTTGTGAGCTGTTGCTTTTCCTGTAGGACCAGATCTAGTGAAAATAGATTTGACTTGGACTGTCAACTCTAGCTTAACTAAAAGATACTGTCTGTATCCCAGGAAAGTGATAATAGTTTGGAATGAGTATGTTGCTGCTTTTTCTGTTCAGCAAACACAAACAATGTTTATTTTGCTCATGGGGCCAATGTTTCCTGAACTACAGAAATAACTATTTCTTTGCTTGTTCTTTGCCATATGCAGTAAACTTTGAGCTTCCTTAATGATGATGTTCACTTGATGCCAGTAGAAAAACACTATTAGCCTTTTTTTTTTTTTTCAAACTTGTCTATTCATAAAGTTCAGTAGTTTTGTTTATGTCAGTAATATTTTGGATTGTCATCCGGGGGTCTGTATTTTATAGGGCTGATAATGTAGAATGATGTTTAGAAAGTGTCTGTAACACATAATAGTGTTACATGTTCATTGTAGGTTGTCACCTTTAATTGTTCCAATTAATTTACATTTAGCTGCAGATGGAACAAATAGTTTTGAAGTCATTGTTGTTCCATTTGCCCCCCAGAGATCTGGTCCCATTCCAGCTGCTCACATAATCTTGAGCCTGTAACCAGTGAAAATCTTCAGACTTTTTTTGCTAAGCTGTCATAGATGACTTTAACAAGATGGAAAATAGAATGGAAATAGAATTTGCTATGCCCTTTTGTCAGTAATTAAATGGAATTTTTAGCTGTTGTTTTCATGCTGGACTCTTCTGTATAATGAGAAGTCTTTTTATACTCACCTGCTAGGTCATGCATCCTTTCTTGGTTGTATTAATTACCTGTTTTGGTTAGAATATGTACTGTGGAAACTGTTAGTCTTCATTTTGATCATGCATCTGTGTAGAGGATTGTTACTTCTTTTCTTGGATGTATCAGTTTAGAATGCTTTTCTGTTTACAGGAATGGAGTATCCTTGTGTCACCCAAACTCTTTGAACACATTCATTGGTACTGCCTTGACAGCATCTCTCAAATGGAGTTAGATTTGACATATTTGCACTCTTTGTGTTCATGGTTCAAAATAAACTGCCATTTATGTCTAGGCAAGCATATTTACTGGTCCCAGTTTCACCAGCCCTATCTTTAGATCTACCAGTTTGCTCAACTGAATTTGTGTTTCCCTGTAAGTTGTTTTGCTTTTTCAGCATGCATGAACCCTTTTCTGGCCTTACTGTTTGCAGGCAAAACATCACCTAGGCTAACACTGGTGCCCTCTCTTTCAATTTAGCATCTTGGGTACCAAACACCACCCCAACAGCAGCTTCTGGAAGTTAAATGGGAGTGCTGAATATGCTTGTAGTATATCTCTCTCCCAGCTTTGTTTGCAGAATTGTTCTAAAGCATTTAGTACAGATGAAAATATATACTGAAAAACCTCTTAATTTATAGACACTGGAAAATACTGTACCTGATTATTTATTTACTCCATACCTATTTTCAAAAATTAAAATACCTGTAAGTTTTTAATTCCAGTTTAACCAGTAGACCTTGTTTTAATAATACGTTTGTAAGAGAGAAGCACAGCACTTTCTGAGATATAATAAATACATTCTGCTTTCCAGAAGCACTAAAACAAGTCATTTTACTTCCTGGCAGCATGCAGGCTTCTATAATATAATGAAGAGGGAAAAAAAAAAAAGAAAAAAAAAAAGTTTCAGAACTATGAAAACTTATAAAATTTAACCAGTGCACTCCATGATTTGATAAAAAAATGTTTATCAAAGCCTAAGAAATTGTAGGGGAAGGGATATGGTCCAAAAGAATTTACACTATGAGAGGTGTGGATAGATAGTAATTTGATTCAGTAACTGGAAGTGGATAGGCGTATGAAGCACACAAATAGTAACTTTTATGTTCTGTTTGACAATTTTTTTTTTTTCATTTCCTTTGAGAATTTTGTCTGGTTGTATTTACATCTGTGAAGTTCAATTCTTAATGTCTTCTGGTCTTGAATAATGAAAATGAACTTCAGACACACAACTTTACTGTTGCCTGCAATATAAAATAGAAATCCTTCTACTTCACAAGCGTAAATATTTTCTTGTACATTCTGTTGTACAAATCCAGTGTCTGTGATAAACAAAGCTCAAGTTCCACTTACAGAAGATCCTACAAAGCATGGGCTACTGCCAAGCTACTGTCTCATTTCCCCTTGCTAGTGTAATATACTCAATATAGTGTCTTACAAAATAAATCCTTCTTCTCTAACTTCCAGTTTTCAAACTGTAGGATTTTTTTTATAAGGTTTGCTCTTTTAAGTAGAGGAACTGTATCCTTGGCACAATCCCAAGCACAAATACAGGTTGGGTGGTGAATGGCTGGAGGGCTCCCCCTGAGGAAAAGGACCTGGGAGTCTTGGTTGATGAAAAGCTCAACGTGAGCCAGCAGTGTGCACACTTTGCCCGGACAGCAACTGCGTCCTGGTCTGCATCAAGAGCAGCGTGGCCAGTAGGGCAAGGGAGGAGATTCTCCCCCTTTACTCTGCTCTTGTCAGACCCCACATGGAATATTGTGTACAGTTGTGCAATGCCAAACACAAAAAGGACATGGATCTGTTGGAGTGACTCCAGAAGAGGGCCACAAAGATGATCAGAGGACTGGTGCACCTCTGCTATGAGGACAGGCTGAGAGAGTTGGGGCTCTTCAGCCTGGAGAAGAGAAGGCTTCAAGGAGACCTTGTAGTAGCCTTCCAATATCTGAAGGGGGCCTACAGGAGGGCTGGGGTCTATGTACAGGATGAGGAGTAATGGGTTTAAACTGTCAGAAGGGGGATTTAAACGGAATGTTAGGAAGAGGTTTTTTCCAGTGAGGGTGGTGAGACATTGGAATGGGTTGCCCAGGGAGGTTGTGGCTGCTACCTTTCCTGGAGGTGTTCAAGGACAGATTAGATAAGGCCTTGAGTGACCTGTTCTAGTGGGAGATGTCCATCTCTATGGCGGGGGGTTGGAACTGGATGATCTTTGAGGTCCCTTCCAACCTAAACCATTCTGTGATTCTAGATGACAGAAGAAAACTGAGACATAAGCAACAGAATATCGAATAGATTAGTTTTACTTTGGGGCAGAGAAACACATTTTAGATTGTTATTAACAGATAATAGTGACCCACAAAATGTGTGTGGCTTAAAGTTAATCTATAAGCAAAAAATTAATTAATAAGGTCCAGTGTGAGAACTTTGACTTCCAGTGTCATGGCTGTAAGATAGAACTATGGCTATAACCCTTTGCTAATATTTCAAAATAACTGCTGATAGTTGTGAGGAGGCTTTCTACAGCAAGAGTAAACATCATAAACCACAAGAGTTACTACTGTTTCAGCAAATCCCATAGGATCTATTAAAAATGTAAATGGGGAAGACCATGCTCTAAGAAAGCTATTTCTTTACCTATTTAGTCTAGTATGAAGGTAAATTGAGTATTTTGAAACAAAGTACTAACAAGTAGAGCCTGAAAGAAGCTGTGGACATGAGTAGGGACTGTTTACAATGATCAGTCTTAGATACAGCTGAAATTAATTTTAGTTTTTTCAGGCTAATGACTTGAATGATGTGGTAACATTCATATATATGCACATTCCACTTGATGGCATTTCAATAGTAAGGGTAAATCACTATAATTTAAGTAATGTAGCTTGAAAGTACTCTAATACATTTAATTATGTACATCATGGCAACACATCTCCAAACAGATTAGTTTCTGATTTTTGTGGCTTTATTTTTGTTAACAAATTGACATCTATTCAGTGTTGCAACTTCATCTGTAAAATAGGAACCTGAGAGGAGCTTTGTGCCCTTGACTTCATTAGGCCATCAGTCTAGCTGGTTCCACGGTGTTTTGACTGACTAAGACTTTTCTTAGAGGATTGGATGGAACTTGGGAGAAGGGAGTGTTGATATCATCTGAGAAACCTGTGTGTGGGAGTCTTCCCTTTTAGTAGCTGCGGAGACGCTTGCATTGGAAGACTCTTGCATGAGTAGCATATTCGGTTTTCAAGAGCTACATCCATCTTACAGTGCTCTTTGAAATATATCCCTAACCTCTTTATGGCATGCAAGTAACTGCTTCAGTACCATTGTGACTAAATTTAATATTAAGGAAGAGAAACACTGACCGGGGTGACTGCCTCTTGACCTTTTTTACTGTTGTGGTCTGTAGCTTCATGAGTGCTGTGCATTGACACTGGAGGAAGCAGTTTCTTTGTCTGTTCTTGTCCTTGGCATTCCTGTGCTTGCATAAGTGAAATGGATCAAGGAAGTGTTCTATATTAAAATTAACCAATTTGTCTAAGATTAGGATAAATGTAGTTTAAAACTACATTTTAACTAACTGTTGTTGAGTAGTTGCTGGTGGTAGTGCAATTCAGCAGGACTGACAGCAATTTGAAGTATTAAAAAATATCATCTTTCAAATTTCTTTGTTAGGCGTCAAAACACCCTGGTTTTGGGGTGGATTTTTACTCTTGGGGAGTGGTTTCTATATGGCTGTTTTGTCTTGTTCTGTGCTGTTATCCTCTACCTTATGAAAGCAGAGACCTACAGGTTTTCCAAGAAGAATCACTTGAAAGAAGTGTTAAAATCTGCTAGACTTGTAACTGCGTTGGTCTTGTGCCATCTTGCATTTGGGTAACAAGAGTTTTCAGTTTTCAGAATGAGGAAAAAGCTGTTTCCTAAGAGTTCTTTAAAAGCTGTTTGTTCTGCTTGACTCGTGCACTCCTTGTAGCTCCAACACCAGCAGCTGTCTCTGCAATAAATTTACCTCACTGACCAGTTGCATCACATTTAATAAAAATATATCCATGCTTTTAGATTGCTGTAAAGGAATCGTGAAAAATTATTTTGAAAATTTGTCCTTGAAAATTAGAGCTACTGAAAAAGGGGAGTCAATAACAAATGAAAAAGTATCTTGATTCCTGCCACTGGACTCACTTATTTTCTCAAAAAATTAAGCATGGTCTTAAACAGAAACGAAGGCAGGAGAAATGGTTAACTGAGAAAGGCCAAGATGTTTTTCAACCCATGTGATTTTCAGAAAATAAACAGGGAAATCCAGTCCTGGCAGAAGCTTAGAAGATCCTAGTTTTGCTGTTATAAAACTAGGAGGCTTTAAGGACGTTTTTGAGAGTAAGAAGAGCTCAAAACAAAATAGCTCCACAGTTTAGATTCCACATTTTTTATGCTATGTTAATTACATTGGAGATCTTTGTAAGTGGTGCAAAAAAAAAAAAAAAAAAAATTAAAGACCATGCTTGACCATCCTAACTTCTTCTTGAGGATGCTTCCCAAGAGTATTTTAAAGGAAGTTGTTCCTGAAAAACAGAGGCCACAACATAGCTCCTAAACAATGATTCAGATTGATGTATTTTCTGAAGACAGGGCATAAGTTTGCACCCATCTGCCAGCAACTTGCTCATTGATTTTTAAGTACAGCCTATCAAATTAATTCTGAGTAAAATGAACAGATTGATTCTGATTTGTGATATGGTTGTACTTACTACTTCCTAAAAGTTACACAACCAGTTTAGGCTTTTTTACTTTGAAGGTGTAAGAGGGAGGGGCAGGTAGCTGGAAAGTACGGAATCCTTCTTATGCAACAACTTCAAGTTACATGTTCTTAATCCAGATAAGGACTGTGGGTGGTTTTTCAAGAATCAATAATAACATTTAATAACAGAATGTGTTTTCAGGTAGTCTCTGTTACACTGGCCTTGTTATGTTCAGTCAAGCATTTAAGCTGGACGAGATTAGGTGCTAAATGTCCATGAACATATTGTGCCTTTCCAGATGACTGGTTCGTCAGTGTCTAGTTCTCCTCTACATAGTGGCCACCTTCAAAAGTTGAGGTTTTTACGTCAGCTACTCGTAAGAGCTTAGCTTTTTGGCTCGCATTCAAAACCCGCTGGTCATAAATACAAGTGTATTAAACTTGAACAGCTGGAGTGTTTCAAATTATCTACTCTGCCTTCTCACACTGGTTATGGTACTTACAGCATGAATGCATGAACCCTGTTTGAATCTACTTCTAAATCACAACCTGGAGATTGAAAATATGAAGGTAGTCTAAAGTAAATATTCATTTGCTATAATGCACTTAAGTCCTGCAGTGCTGAGGTTAGCTGTTTGTGGCTTGGCTATTCTTTCTTTCAGTAGAACAAGCAATAATTACTGGGAGTGAGAGAGATCCAGTAACCATTTTGACTGTTCAGGTGCAGTTTGCATTCAGTCATCAATTATCATTTTCTTCATAAGGGTTTTGCATGCATTTTCCAACTTTTAGTGTTCACTTTCCAGTGGTATAGTACGAACAGGGATGTTTATCATATTTCTTGGTCTTCTCTGAGAATTGTGTTTAGGGAATGGCAGTGACACCACTTGAGAGCTACAGCTGAAGTATTTCCATACTTATGGTAGAGGGTGTAGGTTCTTTTATCTTATAGGGTCTTCCAGTGCTTACTAAAATGTTTTGTATATCTTAATTTGTAACTATTTATGATTTACAGTTTCTAGCGAATGGGAAACTTTGACTTTATTAAGTTACATTACAAACCCATATTTTTAAATAACTTCCCTGTGTTGCCTACCTGCAGCTTTAGTATTATACATGGACTGAAGGAAATAGCCATATCAGTTTTACTTTACTTCAAAGGAGTTTTTCAAATTAGTGGAATAGAAATGTTCCACAAAATACCTTTCTTCTAAGAAAAAAATAGCATATCTCTCTTCTGTTGGAAAATGTTTTATCAAATTTTCTAGGAGACACTTTTTCTAAAATAGGAAAAATATTTAAGGAGGATCAAAAGCACACATTTAAAATAAATAGTGTATTAATTGAAATAACTAGTTCACAGCTGAAAAAGAAAAGCCAGTATACCATAACTGCTACCTTCAAAATTGTGTAAACGTATTGTGGGGGAATGGTTACAGTCATTCTGCTCAATTCTGATTCTTAAGACCAAACACAAATGTCTTCAGCATGCTTCATAACTTTTAGTAGCTCAGCTACAGCCTTATTACCCAGAGGTCCATAATATTTTAATACAATTCTGTACCAGCCATGTCACTGTGTCTGAGCTTAAGTGACATGATTAACACCTGTTGCACCATATGCTTTATTCTTTCCACCTTCACCCTAGGTATGCGTTGGTGTATTTTGTGCTTAGAATTTTGTTCATTTTAGCATATTTGTACATTTGGGGCACTTGTATTTATCCTCTCTTACCTGATGACTTCTGAACTGGATGGTAAATTTGACAACTTGAAACAAATTGTGATAGTTACTTTTCCAAGTTCTCAGAGTGGCAGGCACGAGATATCTTTTAAGGACTGTAAGAAATAAAGAATAAGTCTGTCTCTGTGCGCACTAAAGAATGGGCATGGTGAGTGCTTATAAATGCCTCAATCACAGGAGACGCTTAAATAGTAGTTTGCACATTCTTGAAGAGTCACTCAGGTATGAAGGTCTAATCTAAAATAAAATAAGGCTTTATTACTTCAGCTGTTTGAAAAATACTTATTTTTGGAGTTCACCTGCTGTCTTCGTGTTGGAGACTGAGGCAAGAACAAGGGAAACCTTGTGGTTGGAATCTACTAAGGCACCCAATCAGGAGGAGCTCAGTGATGGAGCATTCTTTCTCCAGCTACAGGAGGCATCACAATCACAGGCTCTTGTCCTCCTGGGAGATTTCAACCACCCTGACATCTGCTGGAAAAGTAACATGGCAAGCTGTAGGCAATCCAAGAGACTCCTGAAGTGCCTCTGTTATAACTTAAGACAGATGGGAAATTGCTCCACCTGAGAGGGTACTCTAGTGGATCTGGAGGTCACCGATGCATGTGAGATCACCAGGAATGTCAAGACTGGAGGCAGCCTGGACTGCAGTGATCATGCACTGGTGGAGTTCACAGTCCTAAAGGATAGGAGTCAGACAAGGTGCATAGTCAGTACCCTGAATTTTAGGAAAGCAAACTTCCAGCTCTCCAAGGAGTTACTCAATAGGATGCCCTAGGAAATGATCCTCAAGGACAAGCAATCAGAACAGAGCTGGCAGGTATTTAAGAACAGTTTGATAAAGAGCAAGAGCTCTTGATCACCAGGTGTAAGAAATCAGTCAAGGAAGGGAAGGGATCAGAATGGTTGAGTCAAGACTTGTTGGTCAAGCTACAAGGCAAGAAGGAATTGCGCAGGCAGATTGAGCAGGGACAGGTGTCTTGGGAAGAGTATAGGGATGCTGCCTCATTGTGTAGGGATGAGGTCACAAAGGCCTGGATGTGACTGGAATTGAATTTGGCATGGGATGCAAAGAATGACAAGAAGGGCTGTTACAGCTATGTCAGCCAGAAAAGAAAACTTAAGGAAAATGTATGCACTCCCTGTCACCACCCTTAATGGGCAAGAATGTCAAGCTAGTAGTAGCAGAATGCCACTTAACGTTGTGAAGATGTCTTTTTTTTTCCCCTTAGTCCTAGAGAATTTCCAGTAGTGCATAGTATGTCCATCACTTCTTGTACTTTTGCTGCATGCCTCCAAGAAGAATTTGCCTTAAGGCTGCCCAGGGAAGTGGTTAAGTTACCATCCCTGGGGATATTTAAAAGATACATGGATACAGTGCTTAGTGACACAGTTTAGTGATGGACTTTGCAGTGTTAGGTTCACAGTTGGACTTTAGTCAACAACTGTCAAATGGTCTTAAGGGTCTTTTCCAACCTAAACAATTCTATGATTCTGTAATAAGCATCCTTCAGGCAGTGGGATCCAACCAGTAGGTGACCCTTAGGCTACTCTATTGCTCTCAGGTTCTTTTTCTCTTCTGTGGGCTTAAGCCTGGTAACAGTCTTTTAGGGAGCTTGTGTTTGGCTGTCCACTTTCATTGTTCTATCTGTTATACTGGGAAAGGAGAAGGTTAGGGAATATCAAAACTGGATATGGTATTCCAGATGCCACATTGTAAGTGATGAGCAGTGGAGAATAATCACCTCTCAACCCATCATCTATGCTCTGCTGCCAGCTCTGTGCACTGCTGTTAGTGTTTCTTGCTACAAGAACATGTGCTGCTGACTCGTGATGTTTTACCTTGGTGATCCAGCTGACTTAATGCTGATGTGTTTTTGGAGCTGCCATCTCTTGGAGATGGAAATGCTGATCCTTTGCATGTGCAGAGGAAATGCAACTGCCTAATGATCTCAGCTTTAAAATATTTCTTAACCCTTAATGAACATGTGACTGAGTAAAAAGCAGAGTTTTGTATGTCTCTAGAACATGGGAGTAATGCTGCAAAAACATTAAAAGGACAAAATATGAAGGGTTGAGATTTAAGGATTGAGTTAATCTGTCATTGCAGTTCAGAACTATTGAGTGGAACTCAGTATTTGAGCCATAATGCCATTTAGCCCTTTGGCTTGGTAGTGTAATCCATAGCTCATGCCTGAGGAACCGTTAAGGAATGGGTCATGCTACAAGTCATGTCCAATAAACTTAGATGCCTTTGCTTTGCTTCAGCTTTGATAGCCTTCAGTAAAATCCTTCAAAGTTTTTAACAATTCATACAATAAGGAAAATTAATAGAAGCTCAGTTGTGGGATAGCAGGAAATAGTTGTTTGCTATATACGTCTCATACAAAGCATTAACCTACTATATTTGATTGAAATCTCACCACACCTTGTACTTCTCCTCACAATCTAGGATGGACTCAGTGCAGATTCTGAAGGAACAGTGTCAACTGAGTTAGCAATTCTGAATTACACTTTGAATGCCTACTGCTAGTTCATTCAGTAGCAAGACAAGCAATGAGAGAGCTGTTCATACAGCAGTTGTTGTTGTGCATGAGTCAGTATACATTTCGAAATAACCATGTCTTTAATGCACCACCAGTAGAAAATTACTTCTCAGCTGCTGCTTCTGTGCTTAGCAACAGTGTATTACCTATCTATTCATCTAATGTGCTGTCTTCCCTGTCTGTTGCCTTTTAATATGTCCACAAGAATGGTGCAGTGAGTTGGCTTTAAATAAATCCTCACAGTTATCCTGCATGTTATTTTACCCCTTCTGAAGGCTGCTGTGTCCATTAGTTTTCAGTAGTGCAGGAAATCTGACAGTAGGCCAGTGAATTTTGTCACAGCTCTGTGGACTGAGACTTAGCTGTCATCCAAATGCAAGTTGATTTTTCTTGTGTCCTTTTCATAGACCTCACTAAATCTTAAGTGTATTGAGAAACTGAATGGAATTGGAAGACAGTTGCATCATCCAGAGAATTTTATGTGGGATAGAAGCTGAAATTAAAATATGCACATGCTTTAGTTCTTGTATTTTCAATATGGAACAATATTTTCAAGAAGGTGTAGTCAGTTGTGCTACTCTTTTGAACAGGTATTAACAATTCTAAATCAGCAAACTGAAGAAAGAGCTTATTATGTTATTGCAGTAGAGATAATAGTTATCTGCAGCTGCAGACAGGAAAATACCCTCCTTGTTGTTAAGTGAGGTACACCTGTTAATATAACCAGTACTGCCTTTTTGAGGGCTTGTGTTTGGCTGTCCACTTTCCATGCTCTAGCCTTTTCAGAATCAACCCTTTACAGGTTTGTTGTTTTCTTTTTAGAAGGGGTAGCTTTGTTTATGTAATAAAATCTAGCATTTTAAGCGATTCATACCATTTTAATAGGGTAAAATGACTTGATCTCTCTGGTAGATTGGGAGTTCTCTGCACCCCCCCACTTTGAAGTAACCCAGGCTAGAACTCAGTCAGCTAGAAGTTAATAAATTAAGCTTTGTATTACAGCCCTGCACAATATACAAGCAGATATTTAAAATACGTAACAGGTATTTACAGATATATACAGTGAAAAGGTAATGCAGAAACACCACACCCCTCCCAGAGATCAGAGTTCCCAAGAGGGGTTTCCAACCACCCTACCACCTTCCCCCCCACTTCCCATTCTTATCCCACTGTCTTACATGACAGGTAAGCAAGGTAGATCAGCCAGGGGGGTTAGTAGCAGGAAACTGGTTAGTGAAGTTACACAGATCCAGCTAAGAAGGCAGGGAGAGAGAAATGCAGCAGCAAGCATTGCTCAAACAGCTCTCTGTCTCATCTTTGTTTGGGTTCTAATTTTTATACATTTTCCAGTAAACCTATGAGTGAAGTAAAATCATCAATGTTTTCCCTTCTCAGCCTATAACTTAATTTCTCATTAAAATCTTCCAGTTAGTTCAAACCACCAAAATCTCTTATCAAAACACTGTCATGGTTTGTCATTTCCAGGCTTCCTTCTGAACACCTGACTTCCTTATTTTTTATTTTTTTTTTTCTGAGAGCAAAGTTAAAAACTTGGTCTGTAATGAGAAGTCAAGAACTGATACCTTCCCTTCCTGTTGGAAACTCACAGGCTAAACAACTCTGTATTTACTGTTAATATTTAAGGGCTGTCTGCCCAGCTTTAATCTATGTAATACCTGTTCCATGTATTTGTTGAGGAGAAATGTTATGTAATGCCAAGCAGATCTAAGATTGTTTTTTCCAGTTCTCTTATTAGTACCTATTATCAACAATATCCATCATCAGAAGATTCTCACCAATTAGATAAGCTTTTTTTCTATTGAGCATACTTGACTTCTAGTGCTTTATAAATCCAGCACTGACGATTCACCTGTGTTTGCTCTCAGACTACTCATTGCTAACAGACCTACACTGTCCCATTCAACCTTTTACAGTAGAGTGTATTGTGATACTTTCCGTTTACTTCCAGACCTCTGAGGATTGTCCAGGACTGAAATTAATCAGCTGGATGGTTGCATTCAGAGTGTAGTCCTCAAGGCTTGAACTCCAGATGGAGAGTACAGAGAAGTGGTGTCCCTCAGGGGTCCATAATGGCACCTGTGCTGTTTAGTATTTCTTGTCAATGATTCAGACAGTAGGATCGAGTGCACTGTCAGCAAGTTTGCAGATGACACCAAGCTGAGTGGTGCTGTTCATATGCCAGAGGGATGGGAGATCATCCAGAGGGACCTGGACAAGCTGGAGAGATGGGCTCAGGTGAAGATCCTGAGGTTCAACAAGAGCAAGTGCAGGATTACGCACCTGGGCCAGAGCAATCTTCACTGTCAATACAGTCTAGGAGGTGAGGTGATAGAAAGCAGCCCTGTGTAAAAGGACTTGGGGGTGCCGATGGATGAGAAGCTGGACATGAGCTGACAGTGCGCTTGCAGCTCGTTTGCAGAAGGCAAATTACATCCTGGACTGCATCAAAAGATGTGCTGACAGCAGATCCAGAGAGCTGATTCTGACACACTGCTCTGGTGAGACCTCACCTGGAGTACTGTATCAATTTCTGGAGCCCTCGATACAAGGACATAGACCTGGTGGCATGGGTCCCAAGGAGGGCCACGAATGTGCTCAAGGGATTGGAACACCTCTGCTATGAAGACAGGTTGAGGGAGCTGGGCTTGTTCAGCTTGGTGAAAAGAAGGCCCTGGGGAGACCTAATAACAGCCTTCAATAGTAGCTGAATAGGGCCCACAAGAAGGCTGGAGAGGGTCTGTTTACAAATGTCTGGTGTGATAGGACCAGAGGTAATGGCTTCAATCTAGAGAAGAGTAGGATTAGACTGGATGTTAGAAAAAAGTTCTTTACCATGAGGGTAGAGGACCACTGGAACAGGTTGCCCAGGGAGATGGTTGAGGGCCCATCATTGAAGATACTCAAGTTGAGGCTTGATAGCGCTCTGGGCAACCTGATCTAGTTGAGGATGCCCCTGCTTGCTGCAGAAGGGGTTGGACTAGATGACCTTTGGATGTCCCTTTCAACCCAGACCATTGTATGACTCTAAGCTATTTACAAGTCTTTTTCAAAGATCTAGGTAGATCTTCCAAAGATCTAGGTAGATCTTCCAGAATTCTTGAGTGCAAGCTGTCTAGGTCTGGTCTCGTCTGTGCCCATTTGATATCCTTACATCAAATGTGATACAATGACATTTAGTTTCAAGATGCATTTATTGAGCATTTCTGATTATTTTGATGCCAGCATTTTGTCTGTTTTATCTGTACAACTTCTGGCATGGAACTTCTCCCATTTCAGATTCCTATCTGTCTCTGTCCTTACAGCTAAAAAATCATCTGCAGCTGGTGAACATACCAAGTCTTACTGTCTGACCATATTATGCACGCTGGCTTGTACAGATTGCTGCCTCTTAACTGCTGTTGAGGAAAAGGCTTTTATGATATCTGTAGCATAGACCCACGCTGGTGTGAAGTTTAAACCTTTAGTCTTCAAGATGAGTTCAGTGGCACTGCAGAGAAATCTAATAATGTATTGTCAAGAAAGCATTGATTTTTTTTTTTTTTCCCCCTCCCCCCTAGATTGATTGCACAGTCTGCCAGGTAGCACCTTTATTATTGTTGTAGAGAGTGTCAAGAATATCGCTATACCTAGTACCTCCTGTCAGGGTTTATCAATGAGCAGTCTCCAGAATAAATCAAATGCTTGGATCCAGACATGGAATTTAGTTATGTCCCTGCTAAGGCATTGAAGGTTGTGTTCCAAAAGTGGACTATCCACTTAAGCACTGACGTGCCTGTGGAGATTTAGTTTTTATACAAATCAAATTATTAAACACTAGTGCAAAGAGACTCAATGAATGAACCTGAAATCACATATTAGGTATGTCCAGAGCTGCTTCTGTCGTGGAAAGGCTGAACAAGTTGCCATGACAATCGTATTTGAGTCAGCTTGGGTTGTGTTTAATTCGTGTCCAATCTGATAGACTTGTTCTGATTTGTGCCTAATACATGGTGATAGCACTGAGTGCATCTTAAGTTATGAATCAGTCAGAAGCCATTGCGTGTGCTAAAGGTGTTAGTGCTTTTTTTATATAAGAGGCTAGTCATTAGCATGGTGCCTTGGGAATAATGAGCTGGATGCAGCTTAAACTTGGGGAAATTCAAGCCAGTTTAACTTGCATCATTGAAATTGCTTTTCTGTCTGTGACACTTTAGGAGCACAAAATATTTGGAGTGGTAAGATCAAGAGATGGCACAAGAGCAAGTCTGATCGGAACTGTAGTGGGAGCAGGGAGACCTTCATTCTAACCTCTGCTTCCAGACTGTGCATACATTTTACATTAAATGGTGATTGGATAATGTCCTGGGAGGCTTACTATCAGACTTGTTAGCTTGAAAGATGATCCAAGTAGCTTTCATCAGCCCTCTGCCACCTGCAGAAGTGGTGGAGATTGACTGTAGCCTGGAGGTATTTTTGAATGGGGGAAAGCTTTTAAAGTAAGGTAGAAATATAAAACTCTGTACTTATTGCTTGGGAGACTAATTAATCTGGTGAAGCAGGTATAAATGACTTGGCATAAGCAGCGGTGAATTCTTAAGTAATCGCAGTTAGGTTCCAAAGCTTTTTAATCTAGGGGGATTTTCCCCCCAACTTCGATCTGTGCAGTGTATACTAGGAAAGTAGGTGAAACCTCTAAAATAATTCCAGGATGCCTTTTTGTTGTGGTTTGGGAATTTTTATTTTTTTTTCTACCCAAATGCAATATTTTTATGGTAGAACAGCATCCAGTATGGAAGTGGCTAAATCATGCTGTGTATGTGTAGCTCTGTGAGAGCCTTATAGTGCTTTGTTAATGCATTTTTTGAAAAATATGAAGTCTTTGTTCTGCCTGAGTCATCTTGTGCTTGCAGCCCTGTACTAGAGATTTCAGCTCACAGCAGATGTACAACATCTGCCTTAGAGGGGCAAACAAGTAAAAGTGGTCAGTTGGTTGGGATGGAGATAGCTTTGGAGAAAGCTTCTGAGTAGTAAGCTGTAACAGCAGCTCTGAACTTAACCAAATGTCATCGCTACAACTTGGTACTGAAATCAGCATTGAATTCTATTTGGTATCTCTTTGCTACTTACGTGCTGTAATGAGTAGTCATCTCTGTTTATGGGCTGACAATATAACTGTGTTAGAGGTTCAGAGGTGTTTGTAGAAAATTGTTAGCCACGTAATATCAAGGCAAAACTTTTAAAACCCCTTTAACATTGCTCGCTGTCAGGCTGTGTAACTTTAACGTTGTACCTACTTATTTTCACAAGACTACTCTAAGTGCTGGATAAGAGAGTCAGCTCTGCTTCAGAAGTACTGTAATAGGTGATTCTCATCCTAATCTTTGTCTATGTTTTGATATTAAGCACTATTTTCAAATGCAAAATGGGAGTAACTTGTGGGAATTTACCTGTAGTGAATTTTTTTTCCATCTGACTTCCTGTTTTGTTGAGAAATACATATTTCTTAATACTTGTTCATCTAAATGGTTTTTATTCCAAAAACTAAGTGTACTGACTCTGGTTGGGATGGAGTGAAGGTTATAACTTACTGTTTATTTCTTTCATGGTGTGGTTGTTTTGTGATACTGTTGGGTTTTGGGGGGCTGTTTTGGTTTGGGTTTATTAACAAAACATAATTTCAAAAGCAGTTTATTAGACTTGCAGTAGGTACTTCCTGCATGGAAAAAATGGCGATCTTCAGCTTTTCTGATCTTAATTCTTACATCCAGTTTTCATATAGCACTAACACACAAAATACCATTGAGGCACGTTACTTAGGACTTGTTAGTGTAATTGGAAGGAACACTCCCCTGAATCCTGCTGTCTGCTACCTTGTTACTTGACACTTAGCAGAGTTGAAGTGGATCACTGCTTTCATGGGCCTCTTGCCTGTGTGGCTTTTCTTGTGATTGGATATCAAGTAACTTTACAGTGTGTGCTAGTGAGTTTTTAGGTTGTTTGTTTTTTGGTTGTGGTGGTGTTTGGTTTTGGTTTTTTGGATGGGTGTGGGGTTGGTTTTTGTTTTGGTGGTTGGGTTTTTTTTTTTTTTTTTTTTTTTTTTTTTTTTGTTTTTTGTTTTTTTTTTTTTTTGTTAGAATGGTTATGAGGATTATAATTTTGTGTGTAGGCATTACCTTCTCCCTCCTACCTCCCCAGATTTTAGCTCCTGGTAAAGCTATTAAAGGGCCACTGGTTATCAAAATGACATGGCTTTAATTCTGGGTTTGATACATTTTAAAAATAAAGAAATGTGTGATTGTCCAGAAGATATTTCATTCATTCGTGTCTCATTTGAACATTTCCTAGTAACTAGTTGTTCATAAAATAAGTGTCTCATTTGTTGTAATAGTAGGAGAAGTGGGTTGCTCATTAGAAAAGAGGAGTGTCCCTCTTCGTAGATCTCTTTTTTTTTTTTACTATTTCGATATAAACAAGAACACTTTATGTGCAGGTTTTAAGGCAACATCTTCCTCTTTTTCTTCATTTTTTTCTTCAAATTCACACAAAATCTAGGTGTGCAATCCAAGTTAATAGGATTCATGTTTGTTACCTCCAGGACTGTGATGTTGCTACTTCTAAGATTCAGCCACTAGAGGGGGTCTAAGCCACCCCTTGTGTAATTAAGGTTTGTACTGGTCGGCGAAAGACAGCTTCGAGTTTACATCGTTGCTGGAATGTTATGGAAATATTCTTTCTAGAGAGTATGGATATTATTTTTTTTTTTCCTTTTAAGCGAGGCTGTTTTTTAAAGGGTAATTATTCATAAGCTTTTATATAGTTTAACCATTTGAGTAACTTCTCTTTGCAGGTGATCTTGTGAATTAGTGTAACATCAATGATGGCAGAACATCCACCATTACTGGATACCACTTCGATTATAAGTAGTGAAATCCCTCTTCTAACTTCCCCTATTGTTAGTGGGGATGGAGCACAACAGGTAAGGAAACTTCGGTATTCTGTTTTTTTTTTTTTTCTTCTTCTTCCAATGGTGTCATTGACATATTGACACTGTAAAAGGTAGTAATCCTCCATCTGGAATATTTTTGTGCAACTTTGGTCATGCATGTATTTTAGAGATTAAGGTGAAGGTAGAGCTGGTGCAGAGAAGAGATCTGTAAGGGGTATTAAACAGGAAATCTGTCTCTGAAAGAACATCTTCATAGCTACCAAATTGTCTAGCCATGTCATTACCACATGACATTGTTAAAGTAAATAGCCCTTCCCCTATGGTAGAGCTTACTACTTACTACCTCAGGCACAGCATGTGCTAACAGCTCTATGGCCTCCAGACTGACACTTGCTTGCAAATGGGTATCTTGAAAAGTGGGACTGGCTTTTGTATGTTAGTGTCTGTCTGGATGCTTCTCCACTTTATTTTACCTTTTTAGCTAAAGCTACTCAAGCTGATAGAAAAAAAACAGAATAACAAATTCAGAAAACTTGAGAAGGGTCACCTCCAGTAAGGAGGAAGTACTGGCAAAAATGTATGCATTCTCCATATCTAGGAAGAATATTTTGGCCCCCAGACAGGCATAGTTCTGGAGCAGCTTGCAACAGGAGAAAAGGAGTGAAAAAAATAAATTACTTGAAGCATCTGAATGGATTGAGAGATCACTGCCTGTGATAGCAAGAGACTGAACTTGATGATCTAGGGAAGTGCCTTATAATCTCCCCTTCCCACGCTTGATCTTTATAGAGAAGACATATTTGTCACAAAGAGGAATTAATTTTTAGGGTTATAACACAAATGAGCTCTAAAACGAGATGGGATAACGGATTGCAGCAGTTCATGAGATAAGGTTTAGGGTGAAGTGGGATCTTCACAGTATAGGGGGAGTTTAAATACAGAGAAAGAGTTGATAAATCTTTTTAAATAAATGTATGGATAAAACATTCCAGAAAATATCCCAACTTGCATTCTTTTCCAATTCTTCTTGCAAATGCTGACATCTGTAACATGCAAGAGGAGAGTTTTTATTGTGCCCTTATATGTTATGCCTTGAGAAGTTCAATTTTAAAGCCTTTCAAACAAAGAATAAAGGATGCCTGCACATAGTTAAATGTACTGCCAGTGTGGTGTTTTTTTCCCTCTTACCCAATTGTGAATATTATTTCTTTTTACTCTTGTTGTTTAAAAATTCTTATAGATGTATTACAGAACCCTTGAGGTTAGAAAGGACGTCTGGAGATGGAGAGCAGTTTCTCTCCACTCAAAGCAGGGTCAGCTAGAGCACGTCACCCAGAACCATGTCCTGATGGCTTTTGTGTGCTTCCAAGGATAAGGGACTGCAGCCTCTGTGGCAGTCCATTCCTCACTATTTAATTCAACTTCACAGTAAAAAAAAAAAAATCTTATTTTAGTGGAATTCCTTTATTTCAGTTTGTGCCCATAGCTTTTGTTATTTCACTGGGTATCACTGAGTAGGGTTTGGCCTCAGTGTTGGTTATTCCCCCACCTTCAAGATCTGTTTTGGTATAGCTCATCTGCAGGCTGAACAGTCCAGGCTTCCTCAACCTATTCTCATAAGTCAAGTACTCCAGTCTGTTCATAGTCTTTGTGGCCCTTTGCTGGAGTCTCTCCCAGTACATCCTTCTTGTACTGGGGACCCCAAACTCCAGATGTCTCACCAGTGCTGAGTAGGTGAAAGGATCACACCTGTCTTGTTCTTAATGCAACCCAGGATGCAGTTGGCGGTTTTTGACTTGAGGATGCCTTGCTGACTCGCTTTCAGTTTGTTACCTGCCATTTGTTTCCCAAAAAGCTACTTTCTGGACAGCCAGGCCTCTGTGTGTACTAGTGCATGGCATTACTCTTCCTCATATACAGAACTTTGTGTTTCCCCATGTTGAACTTCATGAGATACCTACGGGCCCATTTAATCTGCTTGTCAAGATCCCTTTGGATGACATTGCAGACATCTAGTGAGTCAACCACTCTTCTCAACTTTGTATCACTTGCAAACTTGTCGATGGTGTGTTCTGTTTCATCATCCAGGACTTTAAAGAAGATAACGTTAGAAGTAAACATCTGCTCCAATATCAAGCACTGAGATAGATAACTAGTGAATGGCCTTCTGCTGGACTTTGCATTGCTGATCATAATCCTTTGAGACTTGTCGTTCAGCCTGGTTTCAGTCAGGTTTCAGTTCAGTCAGTATTTTATCAGTTTCTATGTGAGGACATAGAACTGTAAGATGTTTTGGATTGGGAGGGACCTTTCAAAGTCATTTATTCCAACCTCCTGTAGTCAGCAGGGACATAGAATCAAAGAATCATAGAATGTCAGGGGCTGGAAGGAACGTTGAAAGATCACCTGGTCCAGCCCCTCTGCCAGAGCAGGATCACCTAGAGCAAATCACATTGGAATGCATCTAGATGATTCTTGAATATCTCCAGACAGGAAGACTCTACAGCCTCCCTGGGCAGCTGGTTCTAGTGCTCTGTCACCCTCACAGTGAAAAAATTCTTCCTCAGATTCACATGGAACCTCCTATGTCTCATATTATCTAGAACTAGAGCAGGGTGCTCACAGCCCCTTCAGCCTGGCTTGGAATGTTTCTAGGAATGGGGCATCTTCCATCTCTGGGCAACCTGAGCCAGTGTCTCACCATCCTCAGTGTAAAAAACTTTTTCATCGTATCTAGTCTAAGTGTCCCTTTTTAGTTTAAACCCATCACACCTTGTCGTGTCGCAGCAGGCCCTCATGCAAACAGCATCAAAAGCCATGCTAAACCTGTGATAAAGACTATCTGTTGCTCTCTCAAAATCACTAACTTGGTGAATTAGGTTTTAGAAGGCCATCCAGGTTTGTCAGACATTACTTCTTCTTTGTGAATCCATATTGACTATGCCTAATAACCTTTTTGAAACTGTTTGGAAATGGCTTCTGAGAAGATCTGTGCACTCATCTTCTCAGAGCTGAAGGTGATGTTGACTGGCCTGTAGCTCTTTGGATCTTCTCCTTTCCTTTTTTTGAAGGTTGCAGTGACATTTGCTTTCTTCTGGTCTTTGGGAACCTACTCTAATCACCATGACCTTTCTAAGATAGTTGAGACTGAGCTACTTGTTCTGCCTTCCCCAAAAAAATATGACTACCAAGCTGTACTGTCAAACTTACTATGTAATGATGCAAAATTTTGAGTCAGAGATGAGATTAAATATTTTTGGGGGGATTCTTATTCAGTAAAGTGTTATCTTTTCTGCTGGCAAGCAAGTTTGAATTTGTGGGATTTCTACTAATATTCTTAAGGGAAAAAAACATCATATATGCCATTGGTGTATTTTTTGTTTGTTTTCTGTTTGTTCAGGGTTTTTGGGTGTTGTGGGGTTTTTTTGGGAGGGGTGTTTTTTTAATGAAAGCATAAAAATTCAGTCTGAAATGGAACTGATAGTGCTATTGTTTATCAAAGGAGTCTTCTGAATGGATTGGGCAGGTTCTCAGTTATCAATAAAGTATGTCAGTTACTTTGTTTTATGATAACTAGCAGTTATTCTACAGTGTTTTCCACAATGTTTAATGGAAGTTGTGACTTTCATTTTCTGCCCTTCTTTGGCTGGAAAGCAGCTCCATAGAAAAAGACCTTGGAGCCCTGGTAGACAGCAAGTTCTCCATAGGACAGCAGTGTGCCTTTGTGGCCAAGTGAGCCAATGGTATCCTGGAATGCATCAAGAACAGTGTGTCCAGCAGGTCTAGGGAGGTTCTTCCCCTCTACTCTGCCCTGGTGAGACCACACCTAGAATACTGTGTTCAGCTTTCGGCTCCCCAGTTCAAGAGAGACAGGGACTAGGAGGAGAGAATCCAACAGAGACCCACGAAGGTGATTCGGGACTTGACATTTCCCCTGTGAAGCGAGACAGAGACCTAGGGCTGTTTATTCTTGAGTAGAGAAGAGCGAAAGATCTCATCAATGTCTGTAAATGTCCTAGGGGTGGGCGTCAAGTGGAGGGGGCCAATCTCTTTTCAGTGTTAAGGAACAACAGGTACAAACTTGAACATAGAAGGTTTCACCTTAACATGAGGAGAAACTTCTTTATAGTGAGGGTGACAGAGCACTGGAACAGGCTGCTCAGCTAAGACTTTGGCCACAGAAAGGTTGGGCAGACTGTTACTTGTTTGTAAGGGTCTCAAAATTATGTGTTATGTTTGTTTTATATGGTATATCCCCTCAAATGAAATGCAATGTATTGAAGTAGAAAATTATGTAATTCTTAGCCTCTTTTCATCTGTCTTGCAGTACAGAAAAAAAAAACAAAAAAACAAACTATTTAGTACCCTATTTGCTTACCTAAAGTGTACATATTCTGTAGGGGCTAATTCCTTCAGATACAAAAACTGTTTCTTCAGTTTCTTTTCATAGCAGCATTGTGGTGTTGGATTCTGTAATCTCTTAACACAATCTGTAGTGCTGACAACTAAATTATGTTCTTGCAATCAAAATTCAGAGCTATTTTGTCTGTGTAAATAAATGTCTGTGTTCTTCTTTCTATGTAGTGTGTAGGTTGGACTGTAGCTATTATTATTAGCTTTAGTCAGTCCTGACTAAATAGGCATTGAAAAAAACCATTAGAAAATTCTTCATTTAAATTTATTTTGTTTATGTATTAGTATCTCCTCTGTCAGACTGGTTAAGTGTATCCAAAACATGCCAGTTTTCCCTCAGTCATAAAATGTCAATTTCCCTCTCCTTGCATCTTACCAGAATTGACTGAATAACTGAGTTACCAAATGAATACAGACCATTCAGTACTGCTCTGTAATGGTTCATCAAGATAATCTATTTCAAATACTTGAAGTTCTGCAAGCAGTTTAAATGTGAAATAACAGTACAAATATTTGAACATGTTAAGATGAAAGGTCATGTGCTCCAACTAGTGGAACTGTCTGATCAGGTTAAAGCTGTAACTTTCCACCATGTGTTAAAAGAAAACAATCCACAAAATTAGAGGACTGTGTGTTCAGGCAGAAAACATAGAGGCCTTCAACTGTGTGGATGTTCATGTGCTACTCGGTGCTGCTGTGGGTGACTGCCTTATTGTGTCCCACAAAACAAGGGACCACTGTTAGTTACACATGACAAAAAGGGTGAAAAAGAAAAGCAACGACCAAGTCTATTAGCTCCTCCTTCTCTGTTAGGCACAGAAGTACTGCTTTTGCACCTTCTCGTCACTGTGTTAAACGTGAGTTGGGTAGCATACTTATTATGCCTTGGTGGTAAGGTAGTGGATGAAGTATGGAGATGATCCTAGGAGTTGATAGAAACCAAGTAACAGTGAGCAAACATGGTATGAGAACGGAAGTGCTTGAGGGTTTTTCATATGAGGATAACTACTGCCATGAGGCTTTATAATTATTGCTGAAGCTGGACAGGAAGGATGTGCTTGATTTGCTGGGAGCAGGCAAATGCATCATTGAGATGAAAATGAGGAGGCAAGAGTTCAAATTACTTTCTTTGACACACTTTATTTTCCTGAGATTAGACTGATGTTAAATTGTTTTGGAATAGCACTGGGTGCTGTAGAAACTTTCCAAAACAGATCAGTAAATTGCTGACACAAGTTTGCTGCAACCCTGGAGTTCTGGAGCCTCTCCACAACTTCCCACTAAAGCTAACAGTTGCAAATCAAGGCATCTCTACATAACCTTGGTTTCCTTTATTAGCTGAAAGATAGACAGTACTCTCTAAGTAGCCAAATGCTTGTTAACCATTTCCATTTCTTTGAGGAATGGGACACATACTGTTCGACCATCAGTCAACTTTATTTATCAGCAAGGCTTAGTGATAAAGTAATGCTTCTAAATTGGGAAGCTTGTTGCTTGTTCTCCAAACTTTATTCAGAAGTTTAGATGCTTAGAGGGTTTTTCAGAAGCCCCACAATGTGTGCATATATGTAGTATGTGTCTCCCTGCATGTATATATGTGATAAGGGATGTGTGTATCTACTGAGTGTGAGTTTGCGCTGCAGATTCTTAGAACTGAATGAGAGATTTAGCATGAAATCTACAAATTAGTCTTTCTAAAACCAATTTATTCTTTGAATATTTAATCCGCTGGCCTTAAGTTATTATTAATGCATTATCATGGGAGGAAGTCTTCAGTCAGCAGAATAATGGATAGCTATAAAAAGAAATAATTCTGAGAATCCCTGGTTTTGGTTTTCAGATTCTTTGCATATGTGGAGTTGCAGCAGAAGTACAATGGTGGAGATATAAACTAGCTTGCTAAATTATTTTCTTCAGTTTTAGTTCTGAAGCTTCTCTTTCAGAAAAGCATATGGTACATTATCGTGTTCCAGCCTGCTTTGTTTTTGTCATGCTGTTGAAAATCATTATCTTTTTCTCTACAAGGAAAAAAAATGTTAAAAATTGTTTAACAACATATACTGTTAAAACTGTTCTCACTGCTTTCCATGTTTTGCTGTTTTCCTTTTTTTTTTAATCTGTGTTTTGATTTCATAGAGTGTAGAGTACATGAGTGGCTGCTCGTGGGTTTTTTGGGTTTTTTTTGGTTGGAGATTATTTGTGCTTCCCCCTTGGCTCTTAGCTGATACATCTAACTTTTCTTTTGGAGATTCATTGAGGTTTGTTTTAATAGACAATTATTTTTCCATCCTTCAGTGAATTCATAGCACTGAAGCACACCAGAACTGTGTTCATTGGAGTCACTGGAACTCTTCTGTGTGTAATGCAGTGGCGCCAGCTTATGGAGCTGATTTTCAAGCTATACTTTTCCTAGAATTGATGAGTACTTACATGTAGCAACCATCACTGGAAAATACATAATCAAATTCATGTTGGACATTCCACATACAAAAAGAAATCTTATTACCCATAAAAGCTTTTAACTGGTTGATGGCTATGACTTCTAAAAATACCACCACAAAACCAGAAAACCCTGTGAGGATATAAGTTCTGATGCCTCAAGGTTATTTGATCTTTTTTGTATCTGAGTTAATTTTTGGTCAGGAGGAAGAAAGGTTTGTATTAGTTAAATGTAAATTTTTTTAAAATACATTTATTGTTTTACCTTGAAGATCAGGTCTTTAACTTCTTGATTTGCATATGCATTGAAAACTGGCTTTAAATTTCCTAAAGCCATCATACTCAGCAAGATTAATCAAAGAGATGCTTCAGAATTCTATGGTGTATAGTTATATGTGAATACTATACTGCTTTTGGTTAGAAGAAATCAACGTTAGATTTATTGCACAGTTTATACTAGCATCCAAATATATTTATTTTAATCTTTGCTCTGTGAAAATAAATATAGAAACAAGAATGAAGGCTGTGTAGTTCATAGCCTTTCCTACTCATACTCAATATGAAAATTAATGGGGTTTAAAAATGTGCTCATAAAACTTCTCTGAGTAATCTATTTTCTTTTGTGTGATATGAATCCTAGATTAATTTTGGTGTCTGATACAGTAGATTCTTCCCAAGATACTTGAGGCAAGATTTCCCCTGTTGAATGAATCTCTTCAGAAACTGACATTTGCAAGAATTGGATGACATGTGAAAATCAGATTTAAGATCAGTTAGTCATAGTCTGTGGGGAGAAATAAGGACATTCGGAAGATAAGCTCTTTCATGCTTTAAGAAGGTGACTGTTTAAAAAAAAACATATATTGTGAGGTGAGAAGGCACAATTTACCTGGAGGTATAAGCATTGAGGTAGCCCTGTTCCTCTCTGCAGTCTACCACCAGTGGACCGAGGTCCTGAACATGCATGCTTCTCCATCAGTGAGGTTTGGAAGGGTACATTTATGTCCAGTGTCCTGAGATCAGGCATGTTCATTGATCCCATTCTCTCCCCTTCTCTGTGCGATGGGACACAATACTCAATAAGCCAGGACCTGAATGCCAGAGCCCGAGACCTACAAATTCACATTTACTGCTTACTTACATTTCCTCAGAAGACAGCTATTGCAACTGGTGAGTTGTGACAAGAATATAACTGCTTTGCAAGGTCGTATTTTTAACTACAGAAACTCCACTCTTAAAATAAGTGAGAATTACACACTTTGCAAACATAGCTGAGGTACACCTGCTATTTAAAGCCCTGTTATCTGAGTCCATCTGCCAAGTCCATCATTGTTTAAGAGGTACTGGGTGCATTAAGAAAAGTGTGACCAGCAGGTCACAAGAGGTTCTCCTCTCTGCGCTAGTTAGGTCACATCTGGAATACTGTGTCCAGTTCTGGGCTCCCCAGTGCAAGAGACACAGGGAGCTATTAGAAAGTGTCCAGAGGACTAGAAAGATGATTGTGGAACTGGAGCATCTCTCTTACAAAAAGACGGCGAGAGACCTGGAGCTCTTTACCCTGAAGAAGAGAAGATGGGAAGACAATCTTATCAATGCTTATAAATATCTAAAGGGTTGTTAAGAGAATGGGCCAGACTCTTTTTCAGTGGTGCCCAGTGATAAGGTGACGGGCAACATGCCTAAGCTGTGAAATACAGAAAGTTTCACCTAAGCATAATGAGAAACATATTCCTTTGAGAGTGACAGAACACTGGAACAGGCTGCCCAGAGAGGTTGAGGAGCCTCTTTCTCTGGAGACTTTCAAACCATTTCTGAATGCGTTCTTGTGCAGCCTGATATAGGCAACCCTGCTTTAGAAGGGGAGGTTGGACTAAATGATCTTCAGAAGCCACTTCTGACCACTGCCTTTCTGTGATTCTGTGCTTTGGACAATGCCCTTAACAACAGGTTTTAACTGTTGTCTAGACAGCTGGGCTAGGTGATTGTTGTATGTCCCTTCCAACTGAAATAATCTATTCTATCCTGTGATGATTGAGAGGTTTCTCTGTTTATAACTGGTCAAAGTCCATCTAACTCTTCAGAATTACGCACTTCATAGAGCAGCCAGGATGACTTTCTCCAGGAAGAAAGACCAGTTTACACACCATAGCACAAAATGGCTCCGGACTCTTAATTTTTCTCACTTTCTTTTTGAAGTAGAGGAGAAAATACATGGGAAAGGATTAATGTTGTAAAAACTTCTTTCACTAAGCTCTTGGTCCAGTACTGACAGAGCTTTGCCAACTTGATCAAATTGAGGATGAAGCCTTTTAATCTATTTCAGCTCTTGTTCATGTTGTCATACAGTGTTTTGATACACAGTGACACCCAAATTTGCACAGAACTGGGTGTACATGGTACTTTTTCAGGGGGGAAAAAGGCTACTTTAGAACTGCTATTAAAACTCCTAACATTCTCATTTTGAGATTTTTGAAAATGAAATGTTACTTTTAATAACTGAAGAATACAGTTGTTCCTGTAGTACTTCCTTGTGTGCTCTATTTAAGGTAGAAAACTTAGAAGACACATCCATCCATCTTAAATATTATGAGCTTTTCACTTCTTATATCACCGAACAAGAATCTCAAATTGTCAGAAGCAAAGCTGGGAAATGGAAAAATCTCTTCTAGTTCATATACTTTCTAAAGCAATGGCTAGTATGTTTTTAAAATATTATAAACTCTTCAGAAACTGAATGTACAAATTCTGTTTCACCTTGCTTATTTTCATTCTTCTCTTAATTGTTACAGCCACATTGCAGGAAGGAGGTTGGTTTTTAAGGATATTTATTACAAATTTTCAGTTGTTCAGCAGAGTTCTTTAAAAAGGAGGTGGTGGTACCTTTATCTCCCATCAGCACTTCAGCCCTTGAAACAACTACGTAGATTGCACAGCCTGGGTGAGCTCAGTTGCTGCATGCTTGGTAGAGATCTCTACCAGTCATCTATTTGCGAATGGCACTTGCTGATTATAGAGAGAGAAGTAGAGCATCTCTTTCTTGACAGGTCTTTTTTTTTATACTTCAAAAAGATGAAGTCAGAACAAGGGTGAAAGGACTCTACCTCAGGCTGCAGATCAGGAATCAATTGTAGCTTTATGACCTTCCTTAAATAATGTAGTCATCTGGTAGGCCAAAGGTGGATCATGACTGCTTCATAATGTTGGACATTGTTTCTTGGCAAATGCCATACACTTTCAGATCTATCTGGGTATTAGTGACAAAGAAATTATTTTTAGTAAAATCCCATTGACTTGTGTCATCATTAGCAAACCTGTTGACTGTCCAACTCACTTTGTTCGTTTTGGTTAGCTTTCATGTTTGTAAGATTCTTTGTTTTATTTATCATTAGGTATTATATGGAGAGATAATACTAGCAAAACACCTAACAATGGCACAACTGTTCATGTTGTTTCAAATTAGAGCTAACCAGCAAACTAATTCTTCCTCTCTTCTCAGCAATAAGATCTTCACAACAGAGATCCTGGAAGCAGGCAGTCTCCAGAAGTACCTTTTTGCATAGGGAAACACCAAATACTGCCTATTTGACATACAGCACTTTGTGGCAACTGCTAGTTGATTTGATTATTAATACTCCATTACGAATTATTAATAAGAATTTTGTTACTAATATTAATTGTTGTTATTAATATTCCGAAATTCGAAAAAAATCCCTGAGATTCTTTGGATGTTCAGTTGACAGGAAGCAATTATACAGAAGTTATTTATAAACACTGAATTAAACAGTTTAAACAGCCAGAACTTGGAAAATAGGAACCTGGTAACAGAGAAAATTCTGACTATGCTTATGTAGTCTTAGCATGTACTCAGTGATGCGATAGATACAAAGTTTTCCAGGTAGAGAAAGAGGAAAGAGCTGCCTCGCCCCTAGGCTGCTGGTGCAAGCTGCACAACACGCTGGGACTAATAGACCTCCAGTCCTGGTGAAAGCAGCAGGAAAAGGAAACAATGGTTTCTAAATCACCACCATTAAATACACTGTTTTGAAAGTGAAACTGGCCAATAGGCACTGCATCCATTGTCTCGGCCTATGAATTCAACGTTCTGTGCCTAGGTGTCCACGCTGGCACGTTGAGGGACAGCACAAGACACCTGACTTGGTGCTAAGTACTCGCGGCTTTGTTGAGGCCAAACCCTTCATTGTTTTGCTCAAATCCATCAACTCCTGGACCTGCAATGGGAGGAGGAGAGCTATAGGGTTTGAACGGATCCGTCAGGATTTATGCCCTACCAGGACACTAGTGCAGCTTGCATTCAAAGTTCAGGAATTGCAAAGTACATACAGTTGAAGTATAGATGAAAAGCGTATTCAGTTTTGAGGCATAATTGAAATAACTGCAAGAGTGTTTTGATTCCATGAGTGTTATAAAGAAGACAAGATAATTACAGGAAGAAGAGGTTGCATTTAAAATAAGTATTTAAAA
>VWZI01001268.1:73396-100528 GCA_013396835.1 Psilopogon haemacephalus
GGGGACAGAAATAGTTTGAACTTCTTCTAACTGTATTTACAGTTTCTGCTGTGGAAAGATGTTCCCTAAAACAGTGAATGTGCTCGTGGATAAGTCCTAAGTTTTTTGTTGTGGGATTGGTGCTTTGTGGTCATGGACCGGCTTACTTACCACCTGATGGAGTACAGTCATGACTTGTGCGAGTGTCTTTGTAGTTTTAAGTTTTTGTGTCTGAGAGCACTAGGGAAACTTTTTCCTGCTTGTGTTACACAAATATGTGATTGTGATGATACCACAAGTCTAATGCTATCTTTCTTTTCCCATCAGCTAGCTGAAATTGTCTTGAAACTTGGACATCTGCTGATACATCACTACTTCTTTTAGAAAAATGGACATGCAAGTAGACTTATAAGAGGGTGTTGCTTATTAGCAGAATGAAGGGTTGGGTTTAGTTCTTTCAGTGGCGTTAATGGGCTTTTTTGCCTTAGTGTACAAAGAAACATACTCAAAGCAGGATTACCTAGCTCTTTATTTTAAATATCGTTGTCTCTCACTGTGCAGTGAGAGACAATTAAGATATTAAGAAATGTCTTAACCTTCATATTTATCTGGCACAAGCAAAATGTTAGGCTGCTTATGAAAGTATTCTCTATCCATAAAGAAAAGGATTAATAAGATATAAATCACCTACACCTTTTTTCATTGCCATTCTGATTTTAAAAGACGTTTCTGTGAGTGTACTAGCAGAGCAAAATACTTCTAAAAAATCTTATATTGGCTTCTGCAGCTGCTGCTGGTTGCTGATAGAAGTTACTTCTAGACCTTTCTGGAGATAAGTGCTGGCATATTGCCTGAAGTTTCCCCGTTTTCCTTTATTTTAGAGCAGCCCTCTGAGTCTGGGTGTCTGCAGCTCTGTCTTGCACAGATCTCTCTTCTACCTTTTTGTTGTTTCTATTCTTAATCTTAATTTTTTTTTTTTTCTCAAGTCGTTTTTACCAAAGTATTTCTTCAGCATTTAGAAACAAGCTATGGACTTGAGAGACACTCACATCTTTTCCTGGTTCAGATTGCAAAAACATTCTATAGTTTCCCATGCAGATAGTGAAGAGTTTAATGAATATGAGTAAAAAACCTCAAGCAGTTTGTACTGCTTCTTTCAGAATGTTTATGCTGCCTTGGAATCTTTAGATGCTAAATCAAAATACTTCTCAACCTACTCACACTGATGCAGTAGAGCTAAATCATACATGAGATCTTGAAGTTTCAATTGTTAAATTATCATTATAACTATTGATAGTAGTATGTCCGAGTTAATGTTGCATGTCTCTGTGTACAACAGTTATACTAGGTGAGCTATGATAAAATTATGTAGGATTTATTTGGGGAATGAAATAGTAAAATATTTTATGTTGAATTAATGTATTTGAAGAGTGTATCTATTAAGTAAGATCAGTTCACATTGTGATTTAAGGTAAAGAATAGATTTTTCAAAGCTAATTAGGATGTTTCCTTAACTAGCCTTTAAAAAATGCAAAACAGCATAATTATTTTTCGGGCTACTATTGGGAATTGTTTATGTATTAGTAATTTAAGTGGGCTCAAGAATGTTCCTGGAAACTGAGGCTAAGTGAAGCAAGTCACTTTTAGTAAACTACCTTTTCTTTGAGAAAGTGTCTGCGTGTGAATTGCCTGGTCTCGGGATTAGTTTCTGGTATTGTCAGGGAGAAGATTGCTCATTGACATCGGCTGATGTTGAGCTCAGGACTGCTTAGCATAGCTTTTCACTGCGTGTGACTGTTCCAGCAGCTGGGAATGTTCCTGAGCACTGCTTAGTTGCTAATACAGATGTGGATGTGGGTACAATTGAAATGGTCTAGGGGATGAAACAGTTCTCCTAGGAGAGATTAGAAACATTAGGAACCCTCAGTTTGCAGACTAGGGACAAAGGGGAAAGTTGCCAAGGTGGATGAAATTTACACAGAACTGTTGGCAATGCTTTATTTTAAATATCACAGAAACTAGGGAACTTTAAGTGTCTAAGAAGTGAACTTCAGGAACCTGATGTCATAGGAGGCTGTGGAGGCAATTCAAAGTGTAAGTGAACTCAGTTTACTCAAACTGACAATAACGGAGATGGATTGCAGAAACTAGCCTCACACTCGTGCTCTCCTTAAACAGCATCTCAGATGATATATATTAGAGACAAAGTACTGGGTTGGATGGACTGCTGACCTGTGCTGCTAAACCAGACCATGAGGACATTTCTTATGCTTTTATTTGGCCTCAGCAACTGCCTGAGTTTTTAAAAACCTAAGTTTTCTATTACGTGGCATGCTTCAGCTTTAAGATTATCTTTACCAATGTGGGTATGTATCTTGAACTGAGAGTGGGTGAGCAGTGAAGTAAATGCTTTTAGATCAGGGACAAAATTAAACTATTCCATGGTAAGAAAGAGGCTTAAGGAAAACTAATTTTTTTTTTTTTTTTTTTTTTTTTTTTTTTTTTTTTTTTTTNGATTTTTCTTTTAACATTGTGCTAAGAAGAATCCATGCCTATTTAATTAAACTACTATAAAACTTAGTGTTTTGTTCATTTGATCTGGATTTATCTTTTAAAATATCCTTTGAAGACTAAGTTAGATACCATTGAAAAGTATGAAATTTCTCCATTAAAACTGGCAGGTTTTGTCATGAAAGTGCTTCAAACCTTTAGCTGTTGAGCTGACCATTTTATTTATGCAAGAGATGGTTTTAGTGTAAGTATGGTCACTTGTATGCTAATCTCTGGATGTGGATCATCATTAAATAAATGTTTAAAGAAAACAGTTTACAGTCCCAGTGGAAATGATGTGAAAGTGGTTTTTGACCTAATACTCCCAATTCTTAATAGCAATACTTGAATATGTTTTGAACTTGAGGCAAAAATATATTGAGTTAAAGTTGTGTCAGCATTGAAAAATTCTAAATTTTATTAGATTCTGTTGCAGTAGTTTATACTTGAAAATCTTTTGTAGGATTTTAGAGCTTGTATCAAGATCTCAGTGTCATAAGTTTGTGTGATTTTCTTAAGCTTGTGAAGTCCTTAATTAGTGTTTCGTTGATTTAGAGAAATAGCATTTGAAAAGTGACTCTGCCTAAAGGTGCGTCCCACTGGGACTGACACATCACTAATTTTTTTTTTTTTTTTCAGATTATTGTATTTACCTTGGAGGACCAGACAATAGAAATCTGGATAGAATGATGCATGTTGGGCTTTGGATAACAAAGCTTTTAGATGCTTGGGAATAAAGCAACAGGATTAGTCACAGGAAGATTGAAACATGGAAGAAGAGGCAGAACAATCTGATTTTTCCAAAGCTTTTCAGTCAGTTTGAGCTGACATTACTATTTGGCCCAGAAAAGGAATGAGGTCAAGGTCTAGAATATTCAGTGTGGAAGACAAGGGCCTTGTTTTCCCTAAGTACTGATGTCAGGGTTTGTGAAGCACCGTGTTGAAGAGTTAAGATGTGCAAGCCTGAACTAAGTCACCTAGAATGAGATAAAGTAGCTATAAATAATAATAATCCTGTGGATTTTATTTGGCTAACACATGGTACTGTGAAAGATCCATGTTACCTTTTTCTTGAGAGGAGTTTTCAAGCATCTTTGATTATATGCAGCAGAATTTTATTGGATAAGAGGGAATTCCTCTGAGTGATTGTCTTTTGGTAGTATCTCTTCTGACCAGAAAGCTACCAGTCTGTGTCTATGTGCATAGCTTTAAGTCTTTTTTATTATTTCAAATTGCATCTAATAAGGGTGATTGGTAAGTGTCAAAAATTAATTTTTCAAAGCAGTGATTATTGTGTGGGGTACAGAAGTGGTAAGGCTGGTCTAGCAACAAGTGCTGGTCACGTTGACACACATTACCCAAAGCTTTTGAAACCAGCAGTTCTTGAAACTTCTGAAATTAAATCAGCTCTGATTCAGACTCTCTTGACACACTTGGCAACAAATACAGCCTGTCTTGGAACAGTTTTAAAATACAAATGTGAATGCACAACATAGAAGCAAGTCTGGAAGTGGGAGCCAGTGAAATAAATACACCAACACCATGTAGACTAATAGTCTAAAGAAAAGGCTTTATTTCCTTTTCCTGGGAACTGAGTATCTCATTAAACTACAATAAGTCGGCAAGCCTCCCCACCCATTTAAGTGGAAGTCAGATGTCCTCTCAGGTGTGAAAATCTGATGACATCCTGAATGCCAGAGTGGACTCCACCAGTAAACCTGTTGCCTCATGGCACAGCCACTGCTGAACATTGTCCCTTCTCACTGTGCTACACTGTGGCCGGTGTGCTGAGCCTTTCTTTTCTAGAACTAGCTGTGAAGTAAACAACAAAGATTCTCACACAGGAGAAGCTGCTGTAAAAGAAAAACAGGAGATACAGGGCCTACTTGCTGCAGCTGGGCCAGTATCTGTATTGCCATGCTCAGATCCACTGTGCTAGCTGGAGCTGTCAGTTCCAATGCCCTGCAACAAAGGTCTGAAAGAAGAAAACCAGCAGGTTCCCAAGGCAACATTATCCAGGTTACCAACCTCAGGCACACACAGTAAAAATTGGATCAATGTAGGAATACCAGTCACCCCTCATTCTCTTTTCCTTTAAAAGTAGGAATCATGGTAATTGTACCACCCATTACCCTAAAAGTTGAAGGCTTTGCAGCTTTTCTGCTTCTCATAGTACCTATGGTGGAGACCACAAGGATTGAGATGAAAATGGTACAGATTAACACGGCAGCTGCAGCAAGACTGACTCTTCCCAGGAGGTGGCCCATACTATATCGTCCAAAAGACTTGGGCAAATGTGGTTATCCAATCCATGAATAAGAGACGGAATGATGTTCTTGTGTGTTCCTGCAAAGGTTTTAGGTACTTTTATTCTAGTCTAAGTGTCAAGTTAAAACTTGTCATTGTAGCGGAGAAGGGAAACTGAATGAAGTGTGTTTTCAAAAGTTAAGCTTGCTTGAGTAGCCTGAAAAAGAGATTGGAAGAACTCATCCATTCATATTACTCTCCTTTGTCACATTGTGAAGGTGATAGCCAGTTCTTAAAATGCTGCCTTCAAACACTTCAGAATAAACTTGGGCAGTACTGTATTTTCTGAAGACCTGTAAGTCTTATTTGAAGTTCATCTATGAATCCTCTTGTTCCTGAGTTTAGATTGGATTATGAAAGTTAACTCTTACTGAATTTTATGTTCTGATGACCTGAAATAATTATTAACATGATAAAAGGTAAATAGTGATAGTTTGTTTGCTTTGTTGTTGTTGGTTTTTGTTGTTCGGTTTTTTTTCTGAAAGACCCTAAAGCATCTGGTGACATCTTTCTCCAGTAAGCACACATTACTACATAAAACAACATAGTGTTTTTTAAAGTACGTGCTCAAAACTGGAATAAATCAGTAGTGAATCACACGGCCAAAGATTGAAAATGTGAATGTATCTCATTGAAGTTGCAGCTCTGTTAGGATAAAACTTGATGTCTTTTTATTAATTCTTAATGTTGCTCTGCCCAGTGGGAGAGAGCTGGGGAGCTGGGGGAAAGAATTAACACTATTTCTGCCTTGTCCTCACCATTTTTTTTTCTCTCTGGTATTCCTAAAATGAGTGACACTCATGTTTCCTTTTTTCTTTTTCTGTAAATGAGACCAGTTTTGTTTTCTTTTAGCAATTTAACAGAGCAAATTTTTGGCTGTAATGTTGAGGAGTTGTTTATATAAAGATTTATGTCCCAAATTCGCACAAGGAGGACATACATTCTATTTAGATAAATGAAACAGATACTGAATAAAAATGTGTCTAGAAAAGAAATAATTAAATGCACCTGCTCTTCTGGGTTGTTTTTGTTTGTTTGTTTGTTTTTTCCTTTGTTTATAATTTTAGTTAGGTTCTTTAAAGTTACAAACTACTTCTATCACAGAAAGACACGTTTCAAATGAGAATATAGAAGTCTAAAATGGTAACAGACTTCTGCTTTGGTACATGTCAGACTTCCTCTGTTTGTTCTGGCCGAGAAGTGTGCTTTGCTATCAATTCTGCATTTCATGGGTTTACAAAATTAGGAAAAACAGCTTTCAACAGATAAAACTATAGACATAGTTTCATGTTGTGCATCCCTTGCTTTGTCATAACTTCTAATAATGTTTTATTGTCAATGAATGTACAAATGTGCTTGGATCATGTAAAGAAGGAAAGGACACAGTATTTCCCTCAAGCTGAAAACTGTTTGCTAAGTGGTTATGGTGGAAATTCAAACACTGGGAATTCTAGTCTTCCTTCTCAAACTTTATCTAATGGTTTGATTAATGTTGAAGTTAATGTAATTTGTTGAAAGAATTTTGGCTGTGCAAATAGCTTTTTAATTATGTTAGGCAGTTGAGAAAATAAAATTTGTACAGGTACTGTTTTACTCAGCTGTTTTTCTCTGCTTGGTCCTTGAAAAATATTTGCTTAAAAATCTGCACTTGTTCTTGGTCTTATCACTTGTTCTCTGTGGAATGAAGGCAACAGGCAGTGTGAAGTGAAAAAATAATGTATTTACTAACCAGAAGAAAAAGTTGGGGTTTTCCCAGTTAAACTTTACTTTTTCTTTTGCATGTACAAGAGTTGTGTAATGTATTCCCATATAATCATTGTAATACTCTTTTATTTTTAAGGTTATTCTTGTGCAAGTTAATCCAGGGGAAGCATTTACAATAAGAAGAGAAGATGGACAGTTTCAGTGCATTACAGGTAAAGCTGACAAATTTAATTTTTATTGACAAATTGAGTCTACATCAGGATAAATAAAAGGCAGTTTGTGGTGTTGAAAGTAAAAGACCAATAGAAATTATTTTAAATACAAGAGCCATTTAAATACCTAAAAGATTAAGTGCTAAGGATCCATGGATTCAGCTTTCACTGCCATAAACAAAGTACTTTTTCTTAAATTAAGTGACATTTCTTGTGTAGGGGAAGGGGAAGGAACATTTTCAGTTTGCAAAGTAAACAGCAAAGTGCTGTGGTAACAAACTTTGGACTGAGTTGCATAGGTCTTATTACAGAGACCTCAATTTAAAAGCTACAGATGGTTTATTTTTTCACTCCTTGCTGTCACGTAGATATTGTTTGCCCATCCCAACAATAGCTGTCTTGTTATCCTACTACTAGTTCTTCATTATCTCTAGGGGCCAAATTATTTCTGAGTTCTAGCAAATGTAGCTTCAAAATAAAAACACTTCATCTAAATGATGTTTTCTATTCTGAATTAAGATAACCACCAGTTAAGCCTATCTACAGCTGCAAACATCAGTCAGATATAGATGCTATTTAGATTATCGTTTCTCTGTGTTGTAAAAGTATCCACAGTTCAACTATGGAGTCACTTTTTTCCTTGTTACCTCCTGGGCCAATGAATCCTCCTTTCTTTTTTTCCTGGATGTTGGCCCAGCTACAACAGACACTGTTCTGGGAAGTTGAGGTAAGTATTTTCAAGCTCTTTTTCCTCCTCTCTCTCCAGTCTGAAAAGAGATGAAAGGTCTAGTTTCTGGTATCATAGGCAGGTCCTTTGGATAGAAAATAGTGTGTTTAAAAGGAGGCCTTAGATTGTAATTAAGTTCATATCAACAGTTCTTAAAGTTTACATGTCCATTAGTCCCATTGTTCAAAAGTTTGTGCCACAAGTGGATCAGTGTTACAGTTCACAGTTCTGTAGGGCTTATTTGGAACACAGCTGTGTAATAATTACTTGGCAGTATGAGAGGGGATCATAGTGTTTTTTTATCTTGCAATTTAAATTAAAGAACAGATAATATGTGTTTTACTTTTGTTGTATAAAATACTGTGGAGAGTGGCAACCGTTGCATTTTTTTGTTTAATTTTGATTTATCAAAGTGGCTTATGGGAGAGTGGTGGGTGGAATGAATTGACAGTTTTCTTACATGATCATCTTGAAAGATGTGTGTTATAGACTGCAAAAATATTGAGATAATATCTTTATAGATACAGTTCTAACATTTTATGGTATGGTTTTTATTCTTGCCTGGTCTCTGTTGCTTTCCAAATAGGCAGGTCACTATTCTGATTTGATTCAGCTTCTGATTTGTTCATGCTTTACATATGAAAGTGACTGTGAGGAGTTAGTAGACCAAATTGTTCCCAGGTGCAAGCTCAGCCACAATCTTACAACCTTTCTGAAAAGTGGCACTGGCAGTCAAGGAACCCACGTGCCAAATCAGTTCCATGGCAAGCCTCTAGTCATCATAGACATTCTCCTTGTCCTTCCCCCTTCCAGGACATGGAAATACGGCTTGTAGTTGGTAGTAAAACAGTAGGCACAGAGGCTCTTTATACATTCAGTAATTTCATAAGAGAATCTGAGTGCACATGACTGTTGCATTTCTGGTCTATACTTGCCACTCTTAAGACATTTTTATGTTTTAGGAGTATGTGCCTAATGGATTTTTCTACCTTGTGGCTTATTGGGTCTGTCTGGCTTAAAGAAGAAACTCCCTTATTAATTGATGCTGTACCTTTTTAATTGTATGTATTGACAGTAATGAGGAATGTCTGCTTTCCTGTTTTCTGTGTATAGGTGTTTACAAAACAAACAATTTTATGTGGTATACACCATAGAAGGTAATTTGGTATTAGTGGGCCTTTTTGCTCTGCCACAACTTCTCAAACATAGTTTGCCCTTGACATGGCTACAAAATGGAGGACCAGTTCACAAAATGGGTTACAGCCACTAGATACAATTGCATTGACTCTAAAGAGACCAAACTCAACTAGTTCCCAGTTTTATTTCGTTTTGTTTTTTTCTTTGCTGCATGCACTAAGTTATTCAGTGAAATCAAAGTTAAAGATGCAGAAATTCATAATGAGTATGGTTTGGATTAAATCTTGTAACTACAGAGATGCTTATTTTAAAAAAAGGCATGAAGAAAACAAAGATGTTTGAAGTTCAGTGGAGATGCAATCACTGGAAAGTTAATTTAGTCATTATAATGTTTCTTAGTTTTTTCCAGTCTGTCTTTCCTGTAAATGTTTACCCTTCTTTATGCTCTTTTTCCAACTGTACTGACTTAAAAGTCTCTGCAAAGAATGCATATCAGCTTTTTTCTGTGATATAATGCTACTGTTTTTACATAGTATATGTTATAAACGTGTCTGCATACTACTTTGCAAAATCACAGCATGTGCTATCCACTGAAAAAAATATTTGTGTATATATTGCCATTAATATGTTGTTTCATGTTGCACTCAGAATTCACCTGGAGGCAAAGCATTAGTACAGGCAAAGTTTTTTTTCATTAAATGTACTTAATACTTCATTACAGGCATTCTCTTATCCCTTTCAAAATGAGACATGTAAAGTTTACATGTATAATGAACAATACTTACTGATTTGTGATAGAATGGTAAGTGACCACCAAACAAATAGGCTTTGTTTCTGATGTTTGCTTTCTAGAATGAACTGGTTCTGAATATTTATTTTACTTCTTATTTTGTGAGATGTTCAACATCCTACAAGTAACAAGGACTTCAGTATTGAATACAGTACATTTTTCTTAAGGAACAGAAAAAATTCAAATACTATTTTTCAAAATATGGATTCTAACTTAATGGTGGTTAATAGACACATTGTCTCTTTGAAGTAAAGCCTTACTACAAGATATCCCAGGGAAAAGATAAATACTTTGAGATTATAAAGGACAGTAAGAATTTGGAATGTTACACTTCTACCAATGTTGAAAATGTTAAAATGTAAGTTTAGGTTCTTGCAAGTCCATTTGCATGGGCATATGTTTAAATTAAAATTACATAAGTATGAAAAAAGAAGAAAGTTGAGAGGTAGTGAGCTTCTTCTGTATGGATCCCCAGGAGAGTGCAGACACAGTAGCTTGGGTAGTTTGGTAAACCACTCACTGTTCTTTGGACAATCGATAGAGAAGGACACCTTGCTTTTTTTCTGTGAGCTACGCTACAGAAAATGCTGCATTTGTACCCAGACTCTACTGGTATAACTCAAAGATGATCTGGTAAGTGAGAAGTGGCTTCTTAATGCAGGCCTCTTCCATGGTAGTTATGATTGGGTGAAAAGGCTCTTAAGGCTTTTTCCTTGTTTGACATCTCTTAAGGCTGGCAAAAGAGCAGTAGTGTTACGAGACGTTTTCTCTTTGGTGAATCTTATTCCTTTATTTTTTGGGCAGAATTTTGATGATTTAAAATAATTTGTGTATTTTCTTCTTACGTTTGTGTCTTTGTAAAATAAGAAGCATAGTTGCTTTATTTCTGTATACAGGAATCTTGCTTTTCCACTATACGTATTTTGAGTTAAAGGCAGCTTCAGATGGGCAATTCTATCTGTGACAATGGCTATTTCACTGATTTTATAAAATATTTTCTTTGGCTACCTACTGGCTTGTCTAATAGCAATGACTTCTGTCTGCTCTTAACAGAACTTTAAATTAAAGAGTTTTTCAATCTCTTGCTTTCCAAAGACACTGTGCTTTTCTTGCTAGATAGCTAGGAAGATATCTGTCTGTGTATCCCTGCGTTAGACCAAAATGTTTCTTTTCAGAAGAGCTCTTTTTATATCTGAAACTTTTCTCATGTATGCTCAAGAATTTTGTAGAAACTTTCCTTAAGCCAAAATTTTATTCCGTTAAAGTGAAATAATCAGCTACATTACAGTGATTCAGAAAACCAGGTTTGAAATGTATGAATGGGCTCTCTTTGTACAAGTGAATTACTGCAGATCACTCATTCATTAATTCTTCCTATTGCAGAGTAAGTGAATGAGGATGACTCATCGTGAGCACATTTTATAACAGTCCCAAGTTACAGCTAAGGACTATCAAATGTTACTTGACATAATAAGAGAGACCATGTTCTATACGTCTCTGCAAAGGAAAATTGCCATTTTCATAATAAATTAAGAAAGAAAATTTATGTAAATTAGTATGAGTCATAAATACTTAATGCTTTGAAATGAAATGAAGTATAAGTATTAAGGTTTGTCTCTGGGATAAAAGTTAAACAATCTTAACCTTTTTTCCTTTCCTTTTTTTTTTTTTTTTTTTTTTNNNTTTTTTTTTTTTTTGTCCCTTTAAAGTAAGGAATAAAATACTTCTGAAAAAAGGTTTTCAAGTAAGGCAAGAGGAAAATATCACATCAGTTCTGAGACTACAGTAGTACTTTTTGCAATAGGGCAGAGGTAGTCTTTGCTCTTTTCAGAACCATTTCTCAAACTTGTTTTACTCGTTCAACAAAACTTGTAGTGCAAAACAAGTTCATTCCCCTGACCAGAATAAAACACAGCAATCCAGAAGTCTGTTGTTTAGATCCAACTCTTTCCACTCTGAGAGTGGCCATGAGAATTAGCCTCATAACAGAGCTCCCTCGGCCTTCCCTGGGAACTGCCTGACCTTCTCTTCTGCTAAGTTTGATAACTAACCAGGTCTTGGGTGGGCTCAGTCTCCTCCAGCCCTTAAAGAGGCAGCCAGGGCTGATACAAAAAGCTGTTCATGGAAAACCTTATTTTATTATGCTGCTTTTTAGCCAGAGCAGGTCCCATTGCTATTATGCCCACTTTACTAGGAATATAAACACTAGATTTCTAAAATACACTATTCTCAGAATAAACTAAGCTGGACAGTAGTTTTATTAAAAAGCAAACTCGACCTGTTTTATCACCTTCTGCATCAGCAAATTAGAACAAAACCAACCAGCCAACCAAAAACAAATGAAAAGGGAAATGCATTGTTTTAATATTTCTTTCAGTGTTGGTTTTAGAGAAAATTTAATTTTCCTGTCTTTGATGGTTGCTCAAAATGTGTTAAATAGATCTAACATCTAATCTATGGGCAAAACATGTGCATAACATTTTCTGTCTTGGTTATTTCTTCTTTTTTTTTTTTTAACTTTTATTCTATCTTTACCTATTTCACACAATTTTATATGTGAATTAATTCATAACTTACTATATTCATTATAAGGTATTCAGTCCTTTTTCTGTCTCATTTTGCTATATGTTCTCATCAGTTAACCTTCCCTCATGTCCTCTGTAATCTCCTCCTTTATTCCTTCTTTTCACTATACTGCAAGCTTCACACTGCAAACCCAGTCTGACCGTAGGAAGGTTCTGGAGACATTTGTTTAAAACTTCAGTGCTCAAGCTGCATACTGAAGACATCTAATTTTAGGTGTCTAAATGTGTGTTTCTATATGTAGCCTTGGATCTGAGCTCTCATTATAACTAGTGAAGATTTCGTCAGTGCATTTCAGCTGACATCAGTTTGCAGTGAATAGCTCTCCAGGCTCCACTGTCTGCACTGACTAGATCTCCACTTGCTATAATGGGAGTTTAAAGTCCTAACTTGCATGCAGACACATAATTTTAGATACCTAAATGAGATGTCTCCATTCTGGAGCTAAAGCCTGGCTATTATAAACTGAAATAAGAAAGGCTACATCCTGAAAACATGTCAGCTGAGTGTATTGTTTCACAGTTGTACCCACAATGAGTGTCTTTGTCCTCAAGCGTTTGAACTTCTTGAACTCATGCATTTCCATGAGCATCATCCCTCATTTTACAAGAATGGTACCAGTACCTGGAGATGCATGTTGGGAATGGAGTTACAGTCCTAAGATACAGCTAGAGAATTCCCCTGAAATTTGATTTCCATGACTGTGGTCAGTCATGTCTAGGCCACAGTGTTGTGAATTATTAACTCAAACTGCTGAGATTGCAGTGCTGCTGTGGGCTGAGTCTGGAATAAGTTGGATGAGCCTTGTATGAAGCATGTTAAGCTTGACATATCTATGTCTGGCAGTATTAGAATAGTCACGTGGCATTGCAGGCAGTTCGTAGGTTTCTTCACGACTAAGCTGTTGATGAAAAAGAAATAGGTATTTATTGCTTCCTTTACAGAGGAAAAAATATTTAGTATCTCTTCCTGGTTTCTGATATAAGTAGAAAGATTGTCTAATGTAAGTATTTAGCAGTTTGAACTGAATCAAAGATCAGAAATACAGACAGAGGAGTTTGATTTTTTTTTTTTTTTAATTTTCACTTAATGTTTAGAATAACTTATGCTGATAGCATTTTCTCTGTCTTAATTGGATACAGTCTGGTTGATTGGAATAATGAAATTTCATGAAGATTGCTAACTTACTGAGAAAATTCTGTAATTATCTGATTATTTACAAACAAATGGTCCTTTAATAGAAATTCAAATGTAATGCTTTAAAGTAGACTTTGCACTGGGTTTCATAGAAATTGCAAGATTAGAAATTGTGCATGAAGGACTTCACAGAATGGTAGGGGTTGGAAAGGACCTCTGGAGATCTAGTTGAACCTCTCTGCTAAAGAGGGTCACCTAGATCAGGTTGCACAGGAACATGCCCAGGCAGCTTTTTTAAGTCTTCAGAAATAGAGACTCTTCAACCTCTTGGGCACCCTGTTCTAGAGTTCCATTGTCCTCAAAGTCAAGAAGGTTTCCCTTATGTTTAGGTGACACATTCTGTGTTCAAGTTTGTGCCCTTGTCTCTTATCCTGTAAAGAGTCTGGCCCCATCCTCTTGGCACCAACCCTTTAGGTATTTATAAACATTAATAAGATCATCTCTTCCTTCTCTAGACTAAGAAGCCCCAAGCCTTTCCTTTCCTGACAGGTGCTCCATTCCCATAATCATCTTCATAGCACCCTGATGGACTCTCTTCAATAGTTCCCTGTCTCTCTTGAACTGGGAAGCTCAGAACTGGACACAGTACTCTAGATATGGCCTCACTAGGGTAGAATAGAGGAGGATGAGAACCTCCCTCAGGTCTGCTAGTATCACTCATCTTAATGCGCCCCAGGGTACCACTGGCCTGCTTGTCCTCAAGAGCGCACTGCAGGCTGGCTCATGTTCAATTTGTTGTCTGCCAGGACCCCCGGGTCTTCCTCCACAGACATGCTTCAAGCAAGTTAACCCTTTACTTGTGCTGTTGCATGGGGTTATTCCTGTTCCAGCACAGGACTCTACACTTGGCCTTGCTGAGCTTCACAAGGTTCACCTCTGCCCAACTCTCCAGCCTGCTCAGGTCTTGCTGGATGGCAGCACAGCCTTCTGGTGAGTCAGCCACTTCTCCCAGTTTTGTATCATCATCAGACTTGCTGAGAATGCAGTCTGTTCCTTCATCAGATCATTGAAGATGAACAAAATTGGAACTATTACAGACCCCCCACCACTAGCTACAGGCCTCCAATGAGACTCTTCATTGCTGATGACAATCCTTTGAATTCTCATTAAGTCAGATCTGTTGTTAGATTCTCTCACCACATGTACAGTAGGAATACATGCTGGTGTGCCATCTGTTGGAAACTGATGCATATTGTTAGACAAGACCCCATAAAATTTCTTTATAGCTCCACTGCATGGGATTCAAGTCATATATCAATGCATCAGTGTCTTGTATTGCTGCAAGACATTGAGTTGCTGGAACATGTCCAGAGAAGGGCAACAAAGCCAGTGAAGGGTCTAGAGAACAAGTCTTGTGAGAAGTGGCTGAGGGTACTGGGATTATTCAACCTGGAGAAGAGGCTGAGGGAGACCTCTTTGCTCTCTACAACCACCTGAAAGGACATTGTAATGAGGTGGGGGGTTGGCTTTTCTCCTTAGTTTCAAGTAATAGAACAAGAAGAAGAGGCCTGAAACTGTACTGGTAAGACTGGATATGAGGATAAGTTTGTTCACTGAAAGAGTGGTCAGGCATTGGAATAGGTTTCCCAGGGAGGTGGTGAAATCACTGTCCCTGGAGGTATTTGAGAGAAATGTGGACTTAGCAGTTTGGGACTTGATTTAATGGCCATGGTGCTCTTAGGTTGACAGTTGGACTCAATGATCTTAGAGGTCTTTTACAACTGAAACAATTCTGTGATTCTACAATCCTTGATGTACAGCTCTGTATGTATTCAGACATTTATCAAAGAATTATGGTTAACAAAGAAATAGCTTTGAATTAATTTTTATGTACTCTTGATCTGTTAGTATTCTGAGAAGTAGTTGTGTCTGCCTCATCTTGTGGACCACCATCAGGCACATAGTAGTTGTAAAGGGTGGCAACCAACTGTGAAGAAAACAAAAGGTTTTGTTATTCTTGGAACATCTCTGCTGGTCATAGTTTTCCCAGAGTTACTCAAGACAGAGCAAGCTGCCGCACAGGTGCCCACACTGTCACAGCCATGCCAGCATCTTACAGGGCCTGATGTTGCTCTGCTTCCATGCTTTCTTCTTTGATGCTAAAAATTGTTTTGTAGACAGAGAGCCAAGGCAGCAACAGAAAGAGACCAGGAGGTTAGTCTCCCTTTCTTCATATTCACCTTTGTAAGTCTGCTGTATTGTCTGCATGATTTCTTGCTGGAATGTGGCATCTAAATGAATGTCGTAACTTTGAATCCAGGGGTTTATTTTATTTTATTCTGTTCCTAGTTTTGCAGGTTTTCTAATGAATGAATCAGCATCAAGTTGAGAGATATGGCTGTGCATGTGTTATTAACAGTAAATTATTATAGTTGTCTTTTTTTGACTGTTAAATGACTGAAGTTTTGTCAGCTTGCATGACTTACATGAGCATGACACTCCACAACTTGATTTAAATCATGGTAATATAACTTCTATTGACCATCTTCCTTTTGCAGATATGCAGCAATCTATTTTGCATCTATTTTACTAAAGCAGTTTATTATCCAAATGAGACAAAGGCAGAAGAGGAGAAAGATAATAAGGCCATTACAAATGTATAGGCTAGCTGCACACAAATATAAACAGCTACTGTGTAATGTGAGTGAATAACTAATTACAGGCATCTAAGTTCAGCCACTTAAAGCTATAAAGAAACAGTGTCATTACATGTGGTGTCAAACAAAGTCAGAAGGGCCAAATTGCCTGGTAGTAAATACAGCTATCCACAGTGCTGTTCTTTGCTTTTTGCCAAACAGAAGTTCTTTCTCACACTGCAAACAGCTTTTTCTTTTGTCCTTCTAGAAAATGCAGTTGTCTGGAGCAGTGCCTTAGGACATCATTCAAGGAGCCTCAGATTTTTTTAAGTGACTGTGCAGCACCCAGTAACAGATCTCAGGTTAATAGTCTTGGAGCTGTTAGAGAAGCTAACTATACCGTCCTTCCCTTTTGATTAATCAACTGTTTTGTGAACATATGATTTACCTCCTCTGCGCCTTCTCAATTTGTTTTTCCATTACTAGTCCATTCTGCAGCAGTTTCACATACCCTTTCACTTAGATACTCTAAATATAGGTTGCCTTAATAAATACTTTGTATAATGTGTTTGCCTTAGATGATCTTGACAGTTGTATTCAAAGGTGGAATGTGTGTGTCTTCCAAGGCAACCAAAGAGTTGTAATAAGAACTATAAATGCTGAACTGATAGTCTGTATCATTATTTCATTAACAGTTCTTAAAAGGAATTAGTATGGAATTGTTGTTTCAATGAGATATGAGTAAGTTACTGTGAGTAGGATAAAGTATTCCTCATGCTGAAGGTCATTGTTGCAACAACCCTAGAAAAAGTTTATGAATGTGAGCAAGTCATTTAAGCACTGTATAGAAAGACTGTAGCAGGACCATGGGCTCAGGCAGAGTCCCAAAGCAGACAAAGTCCTATTCCTAAAATACAGCTTTAGGAAGCCTGTTCCAAAACCAAATGGACAAAAATCCCAAGCAAAAGAGATAAAACTAGTGGAAACAATAATTCCGAGAAGAAAGCAGGGAAAGAACTGTGTGGTGGGTTAGGAACTTTCTGTCCCCCACCAGTAAAATACATCAGACTAGCTCAGATGGCTTGGAAGTAAGGTGAAGCTGTACTTACAGCAAGCAAATTACAAGCATATATATACAAAATATTTACAAGTATTTACAACTGTATACAAATTATAAATAATACAGAAATCCAAACTCCCTCCCAGACAAAGGCAACTGCCCAGAAGGGGCCCCAAGCTACTTCCTCTTTCTCCCTCTACTTTCCCAAACAGGCAAACAGAACCAGAAAATCTTATGTGGTTATTTGTAGCCAAGGTTAATGGAGAGATTAGAGGAGTGAAGAAGTGAACAGGGAAATGTCCCAGACTGGAGTGGGGAAAATTGCTGACATTTTGGCTTTTTATCCCTCTCAGCAGACCAGTGAATGATAGAGAATCATAGAATGGTTTAGATTGGAAAGGACCTCAAAGGTCATCTAGTTTCACCCCCCCACCATAGGCAGGGACATCTCCCACTAGAACAGGTTGCTCAAGGCCTCATCCAACCTGGCTATGAACACTTCCAGGGAGAGACCATCCACAACCTCCCTGGGCAAACCCGTTCCAGTGTCTCACCACCCTCACTGTAAAGAACTTCCTTCAAACAGCCCATTTAAATCTCCCCTCTGCCAGTTTAAACCCATTACCCCTCATCCTGTCATTACAAAACCTTGTGAATAGTCCCTCCCCAGCTTTCCTGTAGGCCCCTTCAGATACTGGAAGGCTACTACAAGGTCTTCTTGAAGCCTTCTCTTCTCCAGGCTGAAAAGCCCCAACTCTCGTAGCCTGTCCTTAGAGGTGCTCCAGCCCTCTGATCATCTTTGTGGCCCTCCTCTGGACTTATTCCAACATGTTCTTCTTGTGCTGGGGGCTTCAGAGCTGTACACAGTACTCCAGTTGGGGTCTGACGAGAGCAGAGTAAAGGGGCAGAATCCCCTCCCTTGCCCTGCTGTCCACACTGCTCTTGATGAAGCCCAGGATATAGTTGCCCACCTTTCCAGCCTGTCCAGGTCCCTCTGGATGGCATCCCTGCCCTCTAGCAGGTAGACTGTGCCACACAGCTTGGTGTCATCTACAAATTTGCTGAGGGTGCACTCGACTCCTTGATGTTAAACATCACTGGTGCCAGCATTGACCCCTGAGAGTCACTGGTCTCCAGGTGGACATGGTGTTGTTATAGACTTCATCGTTTTGGTTTTTTTTTCCACAACCAATGATCTAATTTCTGTCATTAAAATATTCCAATTAGTCTTAAACCAGCACAAACTGTTAGGTCCTGGTGCTAAAACTGAATGAAACTGTAGCCTTCTCTTCTAAGAACCAGAATGAAAGTCGAAGATGCCAAACAGGTGAAAGATATATCTATAGGGAGTAGACAGCCTTTCTCTTGTTCTCTGCCCTCCCAGCAAGCTGCTTATGGTAGCCTCTTGAAAGACAGCATTTCAGTTGAGTACTACTGTGTTACATCCTCAGCTACATTAGCCTTGAAGAGGTTCTGCTCTGAAAGGCACCACTGTCTTGACAGAGTTAGCTCTTACGATTTATGCAGTTGAGAGACGTCATTAAAACTCTTAAGTAGCAGGTAGATTTAGAAAATTACTTTAAACATACATTGAACTTATTCTTAGCTTTTGTCATGCCTTCCGTACCTTATCATCTTGTGATCAGATACTGAATTGCTTTGTTCAGTTTTGTTTGTTTGTTTTTTTTTAAAGTAAGTTGAATCTTACCTACCTCTTAAATTCAGTTAAATCTGAAATCTCATCTGATTTTTTTTGCCCTTACTTTTCAAAAAGTAGTGCATATAAATAAAACTGTCTTGCAGGGAGATCCTTGGAGTGCCCAAAACCCAAGGTGAATTTGGGAATTTGAGATGCTATCCAAACTGGATAGTAAGGGGTCAAAAACAGAGTGGCTAACTCTGATTTAAAGTGACACTACTAGCAGTACAATTTTGGGGAGCATCTAGTAACTAAGCAATGCATCAATGAGCGAAGATATTTAATAAATTAGAGACACTCAGAGCAACTGGAACCAGTTAAAGTTCTTGCAGCATGAATGAGAGAGCTGAAAACCAAAAGCGATTATCAGCAAATGCTTAATGGAGATACAGAAGGCAGGCTACCTGCCACTCATTTTCCTAGTTTGTACTGTAAATAGATATAAAAGGACCAGCAAACATGAAAATTTGAGGTTGTTGACAATATTATCACTTTTTACTGTGGACTTCTGGCTCATGTGTTAGAACAATGCTTTTCTACCCAGGTTCTAAATTTTACATGATGTATTCGTAGTCATTCTAATAAAACATCTGCAAAATACGTGTTTTTCTAATTCTTGTGCAGAGAAAGATTGCATAAAAAGGAGGAAAATATACCTTGGAAATCCCTCTCTTTTCTTTTAACTGCAGCTGAATACTCCCTCAGGTTTCCTCCCATTCCTTTCCAGCAAAGGTATGATACACACTAGACTAGTGATCTTACTCATATGCCCACACAGAGTTATCTGTAGACTATTTCCCCAGTTCACTCTCTGATAGGACTTTAAAATACCATCCAGAGCACCAATTTGCCCATAATAGCCTTCCAACTATGTATTATGTTCATAGAATTTCAGTGTATTGTCTTTTTTGCCCCCCCCCCCAGTTACTGAGCCACATTTTCTCATCTGAAAAATAGATCCATTGTATTTTGTGGAAAGAATCTAGTCTCATCTTGGTGACAGTAGTTAAAAAGAACAGTGTTGAGTTTGGGGTTCTTTTCAGAAACATATAAATGTATGTTGCTGGATCATCTTGTTGTACAGTAGTGGTGTGTTTCTGGCTCTGGACAAGTAGTATATTTGCAGGTAAAAATTTCTGTGCAGCTTCAAAGAGCTGGACAGAGTCTGAAGTGCCTGGGAACATGCCATGTAGAAGAAGAAGAGGCTGAACGTCAGGTAAAGGTGTATCTGTATAGGATCTAGCTTTGGGGCATATGAATGCCAGTGGGAAGTAAAAAGTACTAGAGAATGCAGGTATGCAGTGGAGTCTTGAGGTCAGATACTTGTCTGTTTCTATGCTGCAAAATTTGAAGCATAGCGCAGGTTGATTTTTTATCTTTGTCTCTAGAGAGCTTTAGCACAATCAGTATAACCCTGTTTGTTGCCTTGAATTTTTGGGGTTTCTTCTTCAATACTTCAAATTGTGGATGACAAAAAAGAAAGGATTGAATGCTAAATGATGATGTACAGCTAGTCTAGAATATATCCCATTTTAATCACTCAATAACCAATGCACTCGGGTGTCTCTCAGCTATCAAGATCTAGACATACTTGGTATTTCAGCAAAGCTGATCATCCAAGCACCTGCAATGGCATATGAAAATTGTATTCCAGAAGTCCTGGAAGATCAACAAAAACATGCATTAACTGTCTAAAAGCTTCTTGTCTGAATGGTACCTCTCAACTGGGTGAAATGCAGTTATATACAATGCAAGGTCATGAATGGGATTAATAAATTATAAATGGGGATCTCCTCACTTGAAACTTGATAAAGAGGAGGAATCTGTCAAGCTATTTGACTCACTAGAGTATCTCCAGTATAATGTATCTGTAAAGGTTATTGTTATCATAAATTGTATCAGGGCAGTTGCTGCTGGTAAGGCTTGGGATGTTTAGTAGCATTTTACAGGATTCTGCTGAGACTTCAACTGTAATTTGATAATTCATATTTATAGAAGATTAAATGAAGCTGATTCCTGGTGTTGCATGATAGAGCTATTAGGATATCCAGGAGGAGTTTATTTTATAAAAAGAAAGCTTGGTTGGTTTGGCTCAAAATGAGTTTTGTCAGGAATAGGTAAGTAAACACCAGGGGTTCAATAATAATAAAAAGTTAATGCCAGAGGTGGTTTAGAGCCCAGTTTCATTTATCTAATTACAAGAAACTTCCTGGCTACATAGGAAAGTGATGCTCTGGAACAGCACTCCATTGGGAGACATATGAGTAAAAGAAATGACGGTTTTAAGATTGTTCTTGATGCTTTTATATAAAATCCATTTATGATGGATCCTGATGTATGATAATGGGGGAGAGGAATGAAGCTGCAATTGCAGGTGAATAGACTTGATTCATTAAGGTTTTTTTTCAGTCCTTGAGCCCTGACAGTCCAGCAACAGAAAATTTAAATCTCCTGCATCCAGACAGTAGTGAAGCAATGAAAAGTTTTTTGCACAAAGGACACATTTTCTTTCCAGCTATTAAGCAATTTTCTCATCTCAGCTCCTTAGTAGAGGGATATATTGATCCATACATAATGTACAGTAAGGAGCATCACTGTATGCATGTATCTTTTCCCCTTTCTTCTGGTTTGGAGTGACAACTTTTATATGTCTGAGCCAAGGTAGTTTTTTCATCCCTGGCCCCCTGGTTTGGCACAGGTAGGTGAATTCCTTACATAGTTCCTCCTGGCTTCTAGTTCATTTTGGCTGCCAAACAGTGGCTATGTTACTTTCTAAAACATATTTGGTTACAGACCAAATTGAATTTTAAGAGAACACTGCAACAGCATAGGCTTATCTTTGTGTCTGGTCCCTGCTTACTGCTTTACCAGATACTTTCGGTCTGATAATACATATTTATTAGCATTATTGAAAGCTTTTTCTCAACAACAACCTTTGTTATAGATGCTCTTAATGTCTGAGTTTCCATAGTTTCCCTGTGTGGTAACTTGCTTTAGGTTGGGAGAAAACAATTCCTTCTTGAAGGGATCTGTAAAGAGTTCATTGTGGAGAATCAAGGAGCTTTTGTCACACAACACTAAAAAGACCAAGTTTTAAATTTCAAATGCTAAAACAAGTTTAAACGATTTAAGTAAATATTTAAAGAGCCTTTATTAGTTAGTCTGTGATGGTTTGGATTTGTTGGTTTTGGGGTTTTGTTGGGTTTTTTTGTTTTTTTTAATAATGCAGAGCCTGAAAACCACTTTTGAATCACCTTCAACGGTAAAATGTGAAGCTTGCAGTAGGAATGCATTGAAGATATTTAGTGATATCTGTGGTAGTAAAAAACATTTCATTACAGAAGAGGCTGCAGTTGTTAGTAGTAAGCATGGTGCCTTTCTATGTTGCTTAGTCTGACCACAATTGCAAGGGGTCATGTTCAGAAGGCTTGGATTCCACCTTAGTTCTAACTTAAGCTTTTAGCTGCTAAAGTCTCAGGCATAGCTCAGGTCACCCACTGAATCATGACCTAATCCTAGCAAGCACATTGCATCCATTACTTCTCCCATTTTGACCAGAATTCCCTACATGCCTAAAATTGTACAAACATGAGGCTGCAGGGGGACAGCCAGAAGCCAAATATCAAAGGCATGCCACAGCAGAGACAAAACTGAGACAGCATAGAAATTATGCCTTTCTTTGTCTCCAAAAGGAAAGAGTATTTGTTTACCCAGAGTATATTAAATTTGTCCTCAAATGCAAACAGTATCAGCAGCAGTAAATTGATTAAACTACTTCCCTAGATTTAGGGGCACCTGAGTCTTTTAGCTCTAAAAATACCACAGAATCTGAACCTGTAACTCTCAGATTCCAGTCGAATCCCCTTACCATGAGGTATGCTGAGTTGAGGCTTTTCTCCATGTCATCTTTGGAGATTGAAATATTCAGCTCAAAAGATAAGATTCTAGAGGGAAACCACCCAAGGCCATCTGCCTTTTTCTGTTGATGTAATGGGGATTCTGCTATGATTTAGGTGAGGTTCTGGTTCCCATTTTAAAGGCTGTCTCTGTATTTTCTGTGTAGAAGCTCTTGGGTTACAGCAGTTAAGTGTGTTTGTAGGGACAGGAGCTTAATGTGTTGCATTTCAGTTTCTGATGACCAATCTTTAGCAGAGGTGACCAAGGTCTAATGTTCATAGCACTGTCTTAGACAGGAGCAAGTTCTATTCCTGACAGTAGGAATTTACTCTCAGGAAACTTGATCTGCTCTACTGAAAATGGGCAGAAGAGTGACTAGAACAGGCCTGAAACAGATACCTACTTGAGGACACACTGTACTTAATGATTGGTGTCAGTTGGTACAAAATGACTTCCTGATAAATGTGCAGAAGCGTGGAGTTGTCCTCTGGGGAACCAATGAATCACCCTACTGAAGCCAAGCATCTGCTTTGAGTGCTGCAAAGTGTAAGGTGTGTAACATCAGATATTTTCAGTTTGATCTTAGGTCTCATTTTTGCTGTGTGATGATTGTGTAGTTTGCTTGGGGCTTGTTCCCTGCAGTTTGTGTCACAACAGAAGGATTTTGCATTACCAAATGTCACCTTCTGAACTGTCAGCTTCCAAGACTTTTTTCTTCACTCATGATTTGAAACAAAACTGCTTAATAAAATGTTACTGCAACATTTATTTCATAATGTAAAAACCTACATCTGAACATGTGTGGATATGCAGTGTTGGCACCAAGTCTTTGTTGGTGGACTCAAGTGAAAAACCTCTAATGTAGGCATGAAAAAAGTTGTATGCAAGTGTGAAGAAAGGAAGTCCTGTAGGACTGAATTCTCTTTCCATTTCTTTGTATTGTTACAGAAGACCTTTTCATCTCACTAGAACACCAAACTCATTTACCTAATGCAAGAATTACATCAGAGACATTAACATTTCAGTGGTACAAAGCTGTTGGGTATGAAGGTGTTGGATTTTTGTTTTTTTTTAATCAGTGGTTATTGTTAACCTTTTACTAAGAACAAGGTTGAGCCTTGTTTATTGTACCCTAAAATTCTACTCATGGAGCAAACGTTACTCTAGTTTTTCCTAATTTTCTCTTCTCCTGCTGAATCATGGATGATGGGATTCTTGGAAAGCTGAGACACCACATCCTCCTAACTCAGTTTTATGTCTCTCAGTTAGGAATGACCACTTACAAATTGGTCCCTTTAAAAAAAGTGCATGTGGTATTTATTTTAGATATTAGAATGACTTCAACTACTTATAATTTTTTTTAATCTGCTTTCATTTTATTTTAAATAGATCATTTGAATCTGCATTATATTTGTTTATATAATTCACTTGAAGCCTAAACAACTGAGAGGTTCTCAAATGAAAGTACATGTTGTTAGTAGATTCCAGGAACACAGACTAGTACATCTTTAGTGGTGCCTATCTTGAATAGTAATAACAATTAAGAGTTGGGCACAGTTTTCTCTTGGCAGCCTTTTCTGGTATTAATTTCCTACTTGAGTCTCTGACACTGTGTCTTGTAAAATTCAGTCACAGTCTGCAGAAACAGAATTTTACTATATCCCCAGTCTACTGTGTATTTGCATCCATAGTTTAAAAAATGCCCTTCCCTATAACCTGGTTAAATGGTTACAATCTTTGTATGTATGCTGTTGATTTTCTTAATGCATCACACTAATAAGTAATATTTAATAAGCCATATTTGAGTAGTAATCTATAGGTATATATCTAATATATATATATAAATACACATGTAATAACTTGGGGGGGGGTTGTTAAGGAATCTGCACAAAGGAGGGGGGTTAAGTATGCACAGAAAACTCATTAGTGTAATAAGTTGAATAAAATGATGTTGAAAGGACCTTTACAATTAATTATACTACATAATTTCATTGTTGGCACTACTAGGCAGGGAAGAGGGAGAGGCTGAAGTTACTCCAAGATCTCTTTTCTCTGAATCAACATGCTCTTTTGAGAAGCCACTGTCTCTACATACCAAGAACTGCCAACTGTTGAAATTGTGCTGTTCACCTCTTAACCAAACCAACTATCAGTAGTAGTGCTTAACTCTCTAACTTACTGCTTTGCACTGCACAGGTTCTAGTAGTAACAGGTGTAAGACAATATTTGGAATGAACTAAAATTTAATTAATCAAGTGGAATACGATTAAGCACTATGCACAAATATTAAAATTTGTCTGAAAAGCTTGCAGATCAGTACTTCTTAGCATAAGTGCTAGAAGATTTTGCTCTCCTTGAGGAAAAAAAGGTAGGCAAATATGTGATGCACTTAGATTAGGACAAGCGTAGTTATTTTTTCCTGCTAAAAATAAAAAACATTTTCATCAAGACTTGTGTGTTAAGAATGGTACATCACATTTGATACCCTTTGACATGCTGTGATTTATGGCTTACCTGGTACTTATATTGGAAGACTATTGGAGTGAGAGTTTTTTTACATAACTCTTCCACATTTACTAAATAATTACCCTACATCTGAACCTAAAACAGCAAACAAAACAGAATGATTTAACAATCTGGGCCACATAGTACAAGGTCTGTGTTGTTTTTCCACATCTTTGACTCATCAGTACTTTTTTTTAATGAAGTAGGATAGAGGTGATCACTGTGGTATACAATTGCTTCAGAAAGAACATATAAAAACTTCATTGTTGGAGTATCTCAAAAGACTAAAATTGTCCTTCTGCAGGCTCCCAAGTGTAATTTCACGTTGTGAAGTGTATACCATTTAAAGGGCTTGCAGTCTTTCTTTTAATAACAAAATTGCACAATGATCATTGTTTAGAAACAGGTGAAATGGAAGTACATTTAACATTTGAACATAGAAACCATTGTCACCTTTTTCCTTTGAAAGTATGTGAGGCTATTATGAAAGAAACCTGATAGCTGTATTAATGATGAAGTGCTATAGGAACCTGTCATCTCTGCACTTCGCCTGTGAGATTTCACATTGTGGTAGGGTTTTTTTTTTCTGAGAATGTATGTATGGTTTCATGGGAAACATCAGGACCTCATTAGGATGTAATTTTTAGAAATACTGTAGTTAGGTTTCATAGCTTTCCACCTCTAATCCATGATTTCAGAATCTCTGTGGATGAAACTGATGTTTTTCCCTTGCTTTTCAAAGGAACTATGAATGTTTTACCTTCAGTTTTCCCTTCCATTTGCCAGCTTGTGGTCTACTGATATTTTTTAACTTTTCCTTTTTTTTTTTTTTTTTTAGCTAATGAATATATTTTATCTGTAGTTGCTGCTTTGTCAGCTGCTGTTCCCTAGCCTTGATGGCAAAAGTAGACGGATGGGGGAAGGGATGGTTTTGTCAGGATTAACTGAAGGCATAAGGAATGCATTAAATTGACAGCATTGCAAACTGAAGTCTTCTGATCACCTGTGTCCTTGCAGTGTTCACAGTTTCTTCTTGTGCTTCTTCCCCAGCTAAGGCCTACCAGTAAATTTTGTGTTTGCTTTCCTCGTTTGTTATTACTTGCTTTGATTACACTGCACCTAATAAATGTAAAGCCGCTCATAATTAGCGACAATTTTTTAGTGCCTCTTAACCTCCAGTGCTAACTCGGGAAGCGTTTTCCATGCATAGCTTACAAGAGGAATGCTGACCAATTGGCGGTGGCTGTTGTTGGTGGTGGTTGTTGTAGTTAATTGTAGCTGCTGGGAGCCCAAAATAAAACTTTGAAGTCGTGGCCATTATGTAAAAGACAGAGTGGTGCAACTATTTGTAGCATCTGGCACTATTGATTTACCGCAGCCCCTCAGTGTGAGAGGGGTGTGCTGCTACGTCAGCTGTGCGCTCTATTGTTTCAAATGCTGTGGCCTTTTGTGTTTGATCCTGTCACTGCTTGCGTCAGTGATGCATATCATCGCCTGTGTGATGTCAAAGTGTGGGTGTTTGGTTATAAAGCCATAGTTAACCTAATGTGCTGCAGTAAATCCTGAATGCTATTTCCTCCTGGGGATAACAGTGATTCATCGCCGTTCACATGAGACCAATGCTAAGTATAGCAGTGTTCATGAGCCGCAGCATCCACATAGATTAGTATCAAAGTCATTGCAGTTTTCTCAACACGGTGGCACAAAGTGTTTGTTTGCAACCCTGTGTCTGTGTCTGCACGTCCTTTCTCAGTTGAAAACTCAGTTGCAGTTAAGGTAAATCCTAAGGAAGGATTGGGCTGAAGTAATCCTTTTTAACTTAATTATGCTAATTAACGTTAAAGCTTTTACCTAAAGAACTTGGATCGTACCAGCCCATGACAGTCACTAGGCTACAGTAGGAACCAGAGCAGCAGTCCTGTGGGATGGCTAAGGCAGCCATCCTCGGCAGGGATCGTGGTGCCTCCAGGCCTGCTGCCGCGCCCGTCCCTTGAAGCCTAGGCCGCGTTGCCGCTTGCGCCGGCTGGCTGCTGGCCTGGGTGCCTGCCGCGGCCCGGGCAGGGCGGAGCGGCGCGGAGCGGGCCGCGGGGCGGAGCGGAGCGNGCCCGAAATGAGCGGTAAGGTCTCTCGGCTGCCCGACTCGGCCGCCCCTTTGGCACACAGAAGTAGGGCGCGGCGCTGCGGATAGCCCCTGCGGCTGGGGCGGTGG